>JASDQU010683242.1:17107-28735 GCA_032191745.1 Picea mariana
AGTGATGTGCGTTCGACCTAGCAACCAAATGAATCTTCCCCACAAGCAGATGGTCGCCCATGCAAACATTAAAATGCCCAGCAAACAATTACACGTCCAGTGAAGATGAAAACTGTGTTCAGGTAAGATTTCTAGTCGACCAGCAATAGAATATATTCGACCAGCTAAGAAATACCTTGAGGTAAAGAGTAGTTCTCAAATACTCAACGGCCACAGGATTAAGAAGCATGAGGATGTCAATGTGGTCTAATGAATTTAATTAGTTTTAAGTGGTTGACACAAATCAATCACATTATGAAGCTGGTTGATATCCACTATATCAATTATTTTTATAACAAGGCTGCGTGGCAGCCCAGTGTTGTCAAGGAGGTTAGAAAGCAGATTGTGGAAAATGGGGTCGAATTGTAAATGAAACGAAGTGTTTGGTGCAAAATGTATATCAGGGAAATGTTGTGCAAAATGTATATCCCGGAAGATAGAGCAAAAGTAAATGAATGGCATTTAATTTTTGAAAGTATATAGCAAACCTAATTTTTTTGAAAGTATATAACAAAATAAAAAATTTGTTGACAGTGCAAGATTAAATTTGGAAATTTAAATGCATTTTCCATATGCACCGGTGAAAGATAAAAATATATGATGACATAAAATTGATAGGAAATAAGTAATATAAAAATTTAAATGCATTTGTGAACATGGGATATATGTAAATGACACTTGCATTGTTGACCCCCATTTATTTTGAAATATATAAAAAAAGAAAAGTGTGTAACATATAAAAGAGTAGATGCATTTGCCATACTGAAGGATAAAAATAAAAGTCTAACATATTAAAAAACAAATGCATTTGTTATACCAAATGCGGAAAGATAAGAATAGAGTCTGTGACATATAAAAATTTAAATGCATTTTTTATTTCAAGTATGTCAAAAAATGAAAGTTTATTACATACTACTGCAAATTTTGAAATATACCAAAAAATTAAGGTATGTTACATATAAATCGGAATTTCAATGCGTTTGTCATGTAGACTGGGATTGGGGCTCCCGCGGACCATTAGAGAAATATGTACAAGAAACAGGATTGTGGAAAGAAGATAGAGTGCAATAGCTGCAAAAGAAAATAAATGGAAATATAGAAGTGTTTGCCTATACATCTGTATTTAAGAAAGTGGAATAACCGGGCTGAGAAACAAAGAAAGATGCGATGACTAAACTTACAATGAGGGTACATATGAGCGCTTTGGCTATTTGCTTGTGGTTGTCGTTTCATTGATGTCGACGACAATTGCGGTTTCAAGGATGTTCTCCATGGCTGTTGGAATGTCGGGAAGTGCCTGTTGTCTTTCGTTGGCGACATGTTTCAATTGTCTTTTGACCCATTCTTCAATGTAGCTTCTCATTGGGGCATCGTTGATCTCATTCTGGATTTTGATGTTGAAAACTTCGTTTTCTAATTCCTGAAAGTTGATAGAAAGATTGGAGAGAGCCTGATGAATTTCCTCATTCTGTACTGCATATTTGACTAGCCATTCATGGATGCGAGCTTGATCAAATTGAAGGATGTTGTAAAACTTTTCCAGAGACAAGGTATTCAACATAGCAACCTGTTTATCAAACTCTTTCCTGGTTAAGGGCAAGGAGTTTGTGATTAAGAGGGGGTCTTGGAAGTCATTCACTTTCCCTGCTAAGTCTATATTTGATAGTTTAGAGAATAATTTATCTTTCTTCACTATGGCTTGTTCACATGACTGAACAATGAGACGCAGGTTCTTTACTTTTTGTTTCCAACATGCATTCAATTGGCCGATCCGGTTTTTGGATGGAAGATCTTCTTCTCTTCTTTTTGTTTCTATCATATTGTGACAATCTTGCCAAAAGGGATGACCATTTAAAAAAAAAAAAATTCTTCATCTTTTAATTCAGCTTGCAAAAGCTCGAGCAAGCTATGTTCCCTGGTTCCAAGGGAAGCGATGGTTTGTGATCTTTTCCACGCCTGGGTAACCAGTTTCATTCTTTTTTTGATACTGTTCTCCACATATCCATTACAGGATGCGAGGAGGGTGGAGGATGCTTTTACATTGGGTGCAAGGGTGCTAGACATGGCTATTTCCAAAGGATCGACAAGAAATGACATAGAAATGAAAGTGTCTTCCAATTCCTTGACTCAGTCCTTCAGTTTGGCATTCTGGGTCTCGATGCATCCAATGGAATCATGAAGTGCTTCTCCGGTCGCGATGTGAAGTTGACAGATTTAGGACGGCCGCATGTTGGCAACGTCAACCTCTGAACGAGATTTGCCTTTGATATTTTTAACATTTTTTTTTTCTGAAATATCAATCTTTTGTTCCGGCTATCAAAAACAACGCTCTAGAACACAAAGGATTCATCTTCATCAAAATTTTGGATAACGGATATGTCCATTGGATGGCTATGGTGGATGTCATCTTGGGGATGATCAAGGAAGGGGAACATGGCATCCAGATCAGTGTCAACTTCCATGTTCTGACTCTAAATTTCCGGCTCTTCTGCCTGACCCACATTTTTTTTTCTCTTCTTCTCTACTGGAAGATTATGAGAACTATCAATTTTAGAGTGAGGAGGGTCATTATCTCCTCCTCCGTTTGAATAACTCTGGGTTTCTTTGTTGCTGTGATGGGCTGTTGGAGCGATGCTCTGGGATGTCGTACTTTTTGGGGTGGTATTTGCAGATTGAACACACTTGTCACTGGGGCCTTTCCCCTATTGCGTGTACAATTTAGTGCAGCTTTGCACTATCTCTACATCGTTGGTATTAGAGGCAGGACCGTCATTGTCTCTGTTTTTGGGCAGGTGTTTATTTACAAAACAATCGTCGAGGCCAAGTGATTGTAAATGTTGTCTAAAAATATCATAGGGGTCGAATCCTCTTATGTCTTTAGCATATCTGAGGTTGGAGATGCTAAAATGTGCTACGAAATAGTCAATTTTGTTAACGTTTTTCAAGACGAACTCCCCTATTTTCCAAGGCAGAGGAATGAACTGTTTTTTTTTCTTCCTTTGGAACAAATGGAACCAATAGCTGTATTGATGTGCTACTTCTGCAATAAAAATTATGTCTGTAACGTGAAATGGAAGGAGAGAAGGTTGTTCCGTGGAGCCAAAAATTCTTATGATAGTGTAATTATCCAAATGTTGGAGTGTCCCCTTATTGTCCAAAAAACTAGTTGTCTGTTCAGATATGCGGGGAGCATTTTCTTCTAACAAACAAACTTTGAAAACAAATAGGAAGCCATTAAAAATCTCATAAAAACAGTGGGAAGCCTTGTGCTTCCACAAGGCCTGGTACCAGAACTTTACTGGGTGGAATTCGCAGTTGACGTTTTTGGACAAAGACAATTGCGGAAACTGACAGGAATGTGCTATTGCAAAAACTAAATAGGATGACATACAAAATTTATTTTCCCTTTTGTAGCTTGATAATTGGGAAGATATTTCATGGGAAATTAACCTACCCCAATAAAAAAGGGCTTGTTCGTTGACTGTGAAATGCAAAATATAAAGAGTCATGCAGGAAACAGTACCTGTGGACTCCTGTCCCGTTATTCTTGTAAGCAGCCAGACAATTTCACAAAATGGATTTCTAAATGAACTAACCTGCATACTTGTAATATCTTCAGGAACTAGATTCGACCTTTCCAAAAAATGGGGGAAGAGGTCCAATCCGTTATTATGCTTTGCTAGGAACTGTTTGCAATATTCTCCTTTGAATGTCAATGTTGGCTCGAGCAATTTCGGCATCTGGCGGAAGACTTGAGGTGAAAAAGAAACATAAGCGCCATCGTGCAGTGGAATAATTCTTTGGTCTACAATTAATTTATCGGCGCACCAAGAGGCCAGGTCTTTACAGTCAAAAACCTCAAGGACACAGCCTGCATGAGCAATCCCGGAGGTCCAAATTACTTGGTTCTCTACGGTAGGGTTTGAGTAATAAGAAAATGCCCTGGACTAGTGGAATTTCTGGTCCTCACGCCCATAGGTGTTCACTATATTTCCACAGAACTGGTGCCGAGTTACTGCCATAGGTTTATGAAAATGTTGCTTTGTTGCAGATGATGGTTTAAATGATTTGTTAGAGCGAATAATGTAACTTTTTGCTAAATCTTGGTTAAATGCTTCTGAATGGGAAAGCTCCTCGAGCCTTTCGCTGATTAATGACAACTTGTATTGGTGGTGCATGATGAACTGTTAGCAGTAAAATTTATTTATTGCATATTTAGAAATGGGAACGTGGCGGGTATGGCGAAGAGCAATTAAGGAATGGAGGTTTTGTGAGCGTGCGAAGGGCACGTCGTGTGAACGAGATTTCATGATTTTGAAATGAACACTCGCAAGGGATAATATAATCCGCCCGCAAATTTTGTTTTAATGCACATGAATACGAGATGTCCTCGAACCTTTCGCCCATCAAAGACAATATATACGGTTTCTGCATGATGACTTGTTAGAATTAAATGCCAGTAATTCCATATTTAGAAACAAGATATATATATATATATATATATATATAACTTTTTATTTTCTTTTATTATAGACAAGTGTGAAGGTGACAGAGAGGGCAGAGAGCAAGGAAATAATGGCAAGCTCTAAAAAGCGGTCGGACGGGATTCAAAAAAGGGTTACGGGGATAGTCAAGACAACCAAGTGTTGCATGATGAAATGTCATGTTTCAAAATTTTTGAGTGCAAAATGTGTAAAATGGAAGAGATCATGATGGGGCAGTTGAGTGACCGGTTTGTATATTTGCGGAATTATGCCAAAGTGGCTAAGTATGGAACATGGAAATTGCTAATTGCATACGTGGCAATAAGATCTTATATATAATTTCCAATTGCTAATTGCAAGGGGGTGCGGATACAAAAAACAATGACTACGAACTGAATATTTCTTCAACCCGCCAAACTGACAATTCGCCAAAGAAATTCAAACAAATGGTGAAGTATGGAAAGCGGATAGACGAGCTTCAAAATGGGGTGACAATAGTTCCACTAAATATGCGAGGACCCGAGAGTTAAATTGTATTTCTCGAAATTTTTCAATGCAAAAATGTGCAACACAAAAAAGAGCATGATAGGTGGACCATAATATAGAAAAAAGTATGATATAAGAATGGTTGCAATTTTGAATATCTGTCAATTTGTATATACCGGATCTCCGAATGTTGTTTGGAGGTCATGGAAACGTAGAATTGCAATGTTGACCCGACCAATGCGCAAGTCCGCCTGCCAATTTGTATATGGCAGAACTCTAGGTGCCAGTTGTGGGACAGGGAATAGTAGACGGTGAATTTAAAGAAAGGGAAAGTGGTTGCTAGAAATGCAAACACGTGAATCCGAGAAGCTGCGGAGAAACGCATTATTAGGAAAAAACGATTAAGTAACCAGGAAGATAAACTAGAGGGAATAAAAGAGTGGAAAAATAGAGAGGCAGAAGGCAGTTTTCGTAAGCGTGAATTGGCTTCAAAGAAGCACCATTGTTGCAAAACCATGATCTACTAATTGTCAGCAAATGCATTGTTGAAGATTACATTTTATTGCAATGTATGCCTGCAGCTATGTTCTTGATACATTATTCTATGACTGTAACATATCAACTTAACCACTAAATTTCCTTTTCTACTAATTGCCAGCAAATGCTTTGTGAAAGATTAGATTTTATTGGAACGTGTGCGTGTAAATGTGTTCTTTATACATTCTACCATCAGTGCAACATGTTAACTCAAGTATTAAACTTATTGCATTATGGGTTGTAGTATTAAAACTTAATAATTAAATGTCTAGAAACAAGAATAACGATTTTGCTGCAACATTGTACATTGGTATTAGTAAACACAAGATCGAAGAAGTACGAGAGCACCGAACCATGCGAATTAGAACATGCGTTAAACCCATAAAAGAGGCAAAAACGAAGAGTGCAAGGGAATTTGCTTTTAATAGCAAATCCATTTAAAATAAAAAAATAAGAAATAACTGAGTACTGTACATCTATGCTTAGAAATTGGACCCAGTTCTTCGGGCCAAAACATTGAAGGTATATGCAGCAAACACAGGAACAGGTTCTGCAGTATGCAATATCCTTGGATTTTTCTCATCGGTGAATCATCCTCTACTGAAATTGATATTTTTCAAAAGCTTTTCCTCAGAAAGAAGAAGAAAATGGTTGCAGGGCAAGTGGAATAGCCCTTAGCTAAAACCGCCTCCGCATAGTCCAAAAAAATTTAGTAGCATAGCTTGCACATGCAATTGCAGAGGCCCAAATTAGTCTATTCTGGTCAGAAGGAGATGACTAGTAGGAAAATGTGTGGCACGCGCGAGAGTTTTGGACCTGATGCCCGAAAATCTTAAAAAATATTTTTTTGTCTTGAAATATATCTCTGGGAGCATCAACATATCATATCTTTACACTGAAACTCTTCCACCCAGAACAGACTAATTTGGAACTCTGGAATTCCTACTTTCGCATGCAAAGTGGTTGTTGCGTTCACCGTCAGTTTCTTTTCTGAAACTCCTTTTAGTATTGTCATGACTGTGATCACCGAGCCGGGAAGGTCTGTTTGTTATGGTTGATTTCAATTTGGGCACGGGAGTGGGAAGATTCTCTGCATTGTCATCATCCATTGTCATATCATCATCCATCAGATCATCTTCTTTTGGCTCGGAATTCATGGCATCAACTTCTGCGATAGCAATGACTGCAATTGGGCAGGTTGTCTAACCAGCCAGGGTTGCGATGGAATTTTTTGGCTTGAAATATATCTCTCGATGTACCAAGGGACCATCTCCTTTTTTTCTCCAGGGCAAAGGGAGATGAATAGTAAGAATATGCCATGGAATAGTGGAACCTCTGGACATTATGCCCCAATGTGTTTACTGTGTGTGGAGAGAACTACTACCAGAAGTTATTTAGAATTTCCGTTTGGTTGAGATGATGTTTGAAATGAAAATCGGGGAGGGATAATACAAGCCTCCGTAAACTATGGTTTAATGCGTATCAATGGAATATCTCCTCGAGCCTTTCACTGATCAATTAAAATTTCCAAGGTTCGTGCGGAATGAGTTGTGACCATCACAGCTCACTAATTGCACAATTAGAAAAAAGTACGAACGTGGCGGTGATGGCGAAAAGAGATTAAGAATCAGAAATTTCTTAAAAGCACCAACCCGTTGGTGCACAAAAAAAAAAAATATTGCATGGCCTTTGAAATCAATACTTGGAAAGGATAACATGCTTGTGGGCAAATCTTAGTTTAATTCGTACTAATGACAAATATTCTCCGGACTTCCGGACATTAATGACAGTTTTAACGGTTGCTGCGGGATGGCTACTAGCATTAAAGCTTAATTATTGCATATCTAGAAACAAGTATGAAGGCAACAGCAATGGCGAAACCGATTCCAAGAAATACCAAAGTATGAAAAGTGGTCGGATGAAGATATACCCAGGGCACATGAAGGGTCGATGGTTCTCGGCCTAGCGGGCTAAAAATTGAGCCTCTATTGTTCCTTGTCCTGCAAATAGCACCTACACTTTTGCGATATACAAATTGACAGGCGGACTTGCGGGTTGGTTGGTTCAACATTGCATTTTTTTGTCCTTAGCGATTTTGTATTAATTCCATAATTAGCCACTTTTTTGGATCAGGGGTTCTCGGGTTGGCGGGAAAAAAATTGGGCATCTATTATTCCATGCTCTACAAATAGCACTGACAATTCCATGATACACAAATTCAGAACCTGACTTGCACTAAATTATTACTGTTAAATATTTTTATTGCAGAATTTAATTATATTAGAAAGTTTGCACAATATGGTCGGTCGAGTGATATAAAAGTATTTCCACAAACGAGCAATATAAAAAAGAGTCATTCCATACTTAGGCACTTTTTTTATCGTGGGTTGGCGACCTCGCGGGCTGAAAAAAAAGTCTCTATTGTTCCGTGTCCTACAAATAGCACCCAAATTTTTGCGGTATACAAATTGACAGAAGGACCTACGGGCTGCTTGGCTGAACATTGCATTTGATCGCGGGTTCGCAGCCTGGTGGGCTGAAAATTAAGTATCTATTGTTTCGTGTTCTACAAATAACACCTATAGTTCCGCGATATACAAATTTACATGCGGACTTATGGACAATTTCTATATAAAGTATGGAATGATATTTTGTATAGCATATGTGGATCCCTCATTCCATACTTAGGCAGTTTTTGGATCGCGGGCTCGCGGTCTGGCAGGCCGTAAAGAGAGTCTCTATTGTTCTGTCTCCTACAAATAGCACCCAGACTTTCGCGATATACAAATTGATAGTGTTCTAGAACATATGCGGATCCCTCATTCCATACTTGGGCACTTTTTGAATTGCGGGTTCGCGACCTGGCGGGTTGAAAATTAAGTATCTATTGTTTCGTGTCCTACAAATAGCACCTAGACTTTCGTGTCCTGCAAATAGCACCTAGACTTCCGTGATATACAAATTCAAACGCGGACTTGTGGACATAGTCTATATAAAGTATGGAATGAGATTTTATACAACATATGTGGATCCCTCATTCCATACTTAGGCATTTTTTGGATCGCAGGCTTGCGGCCTAGCGGGCCGAAAATAGAGTCTTTATTGTTTCGTCTCCTACAAATAACACCCAGATTTTCGCGATATACAAATTGATAGTGTTTTAGAATATATAAGGATCCCTCATTCCATACTTGAGCACTTTTTGGATCACGGGTTCGGGACCTAGTGGGCTGAAAATTAAGTATCTATTGTTCCGTGTCCTACAAATAGCACCTAGAATTCCGAGATATACAAATTGACACGTGGACTTTTGGACATAGTCTCTATATAAAGTATGGAATGAGATTTCATACAGCATATGCAGATCCCTCATTCCATACTTAAGCAGTTTTTGGATCGCGGGTTCGCGGGTTGGCGCACCGAAAATAGAGTCTCTATTGTTCTGTCTCCTACAAATAGCACCCAGACTTTCGTGATATACAAATTGATAGGTGGACTCGGGCTGGTTGGCTAAACATTGCACTTTTATTGTCCCATAGCGATCCCATATGAATTTCAAATTTAGCATTTTTTTTATTGGGGGCTCTAGGGCTGGCAAGCTAAAAATTGGGCGTCTATTGTTCTGCGTTTTACAAACACATTTTTCTAAAACATATGAGGATCCCTCATTCCATACTTCGGCACTTTTTGGATCGCGGGTTCATGACCTGGCAGGCTGAAAATTAAGTGTCTATTGTTTTGTGTCCCACAAATAGCACCCAGACTTCCACGATATACAAATTGACATGCAGACTTGTGGACATAGTCTCTAAATAAAGTATGGAATGAGATTTTATACAGCATATGCGGAGATCCCATATGAATTTCATATTTAGCGATTTTTTTTTATCGGGAGCTCTGGGGCTAGCGGACTGAAAATTGGGTATCTATTGTTCCACGCTGTACAAACATTGTTCTAGAACATATGTGGATCCCTCATTCCATACTTGGGCACTTTTTGGATCGCAAGTTTGTGACCTGGAGGGATGAAAATTAAGTATTTATTGTTTTGTGTCCTACAAATAGCACCTAGACTTCTGCGATATACAAGTTGACACGCGGACTTGTGGACATTGTCTCTATATAAACTATGGAATGAGATTTTATACAGCATATGCGGATCCCTCATTCCATACCTAGGCAGTTTTTGGTTTGCGACCTGGCGGGCTGAAAATGGAGTCTCTATTGTTCCGTCTCCTACAAATAGCACCCAGACTTCTGCGATATACAAGTGGACAGGTGGACTTGGGTTGGTTGGCTAAAAATTGCAGTTTTATTGTCTCGTAGCGATCCCGTATGAATTTCATATCTAGCGATTTTTTTTTATTGTGTCTGTGGGGCTCGCGGGCTGAAAATTGGGCCTCTGTTGTTCCGCGTTGTACAAACACCAGGAAAATCTCCGCAATTTACAAATTGACAAAAGGACCTGTGGGTTGTGTGGCTCAACATTGTAATTTTCATTGTTCGTTGTCCTTCGAATAGCCCTCGAAGTTCCGCGATATACAGATTGACAGATGGACATGAGGGCTGGCGGGTTCAAGTTTTCCATTGTTTACAATACTAATCCCTATCAACTATCTAACCTATCTAAAAACATGATTTTCAATACTAAATTATTAATAATATTTTTTTCTATTGCAGAATTTAATTAAATGAGAACGTTTGTACAATCTGGTCGGGCAACTGATATAAAAGTTTTCCGACAAACAAGCAATACATAGTAAACATGTACTTTTAGAAAGTATGGACAAGGGATTTTATAGAGCATATGCGGATCCCTTGTTCCATACTTGGGCACTTTTTGGATCACGGGTTCTGGGCCTGGCGGGTTGAAATTTGAACCTCTTTTGTTCAATGTCCTACAAATATCACCCAGACTTCCGCGATATACAAATTGATAGGTGGAATTGCGGATTCCACGTCTGGCGGGTTCAAGATTGCAATTGTTTAGCAATGCTCATCCTATCTAACTTCAGCTAAAAACATTCTTTTCAGATACTAAAATATTAATATTAACTATTGTTATTGTACAAGTGAATTACATTAAATTATTAAAGGATGTTAAATCGCTTATTTTTAAAAAAATGAAGGAAACAAAAGAATTTTTTTGTAAAATTCTATCACTGCAAGCATAACAAGGACCAATTTGAAGGTTAAGGCCCTCTTGTTCATATGATAGCACAATTTAACTCCACAGAATATATATTTGTTGATTTCAAATTATTCTAGGATATTAATTTTACCAAGTTCATCGAATAAGAAAAAATTGTGAAAACAACGAACAATTTGAATTTTAAGAGCCTCTTGTTGGTATGATAGGACAGTTGTACTTCGCACACTATATATTCGTTGATTTCAAATAATTTCACAACAATAATTTGGCCAAGTTCATCGATCAAGGAAATTTGCCAAAACAAGTCACATAGTACATTTGTGTCACAGTGCCATAGAAATGATTAGGCGGATCTGCGTGCCAGCTGGCAAAAAAAAATTCAATTATATTGTTCTGTGTCCTCCAAAGAAGAGCTGGAGTTCCACGGTATACAAATTGACAGACAAACAAGATAACCAAGAACCAACCATACTTTAAACAGCCCAAAAGAATGTTCCCGGAAGGTTCCATTGAGCAGAACCCATCGACCTTTGCACCAAACAATTTGATATACAAAGAAAATACATTGGCGCATTCCTTTTCTCTTGAAACGAACATTCATCTGGATGTTGAACAAATATTACAGAGAGAAATGAGGTATTTTCGTTTCCTCCCAAAGTTTGATTTAATTTTTTTTTTCCCTTCTTCAGCCGATATGCAAAATTGCATTGTCCTCATTTAAGGTGAATTTGATTTGTATTCAAAGTTGCCGCAACATATAGACACTGCTTTCCTTTTTCTATAGATACGTTTCATACGACAACTCTGCCAATTCAGAAATCACATTTTGTAACAGAGGCTGCCTAACCGAACAATGCACAGTTGTGTTGCCCATGGTTCAGATAACACCATTGATGCAATGTCCATAAATATATGGACATTTTTCATCGC
>JASDQU010683242.1:34700-53343 GCA_032191745.1 Picea mariana
ATTGTGGAAAATGGGGTCGAATTGTAAATGAAACGAAGTGTTTGGTGCAAAATGTATATCAGGGAAATGTTGTGCAAAATGTATATCCCGGAAGATAGAGCAAAAGTAAATAAGGCATCTAATTTTTGAAAGTATATAGCAAACCTAATTTTTTTGAAAGTATATAACAAAATAAAAAATTTGTTGACAGTGCAAGATTAAATTTGGATATTTAAATGCATTTTCCATATGCATATATGATGACATAAAATTAATAGGAAATAAGTAATATAAAAATTTAAATGCATTTGTGAACATGGGATATATGTAAATGACACTTGCATTGTTGAACGCCATTTATTTTGAAATATATAAAAAAAGAAAAGTGTGTAACATATAAAAGAGTAGATGCATTTGCCATACTGAAGGATAAAAATAAAAGTGTAACATATTAAAAAACAAATGCATTTGTTATACCAAATGCGAAAAGATAAGAATAGAGTCTGTGACATATAAAAATTTAAATGCATTTTTTATTTCAAGTATGTCAAAAAATGAAAGTTTATTACATACTACTGCAAATTTTGAAATATACCAAAAAATTAAGGTATGTTACATATAAATCGGAATTTCAATGTGTTTGTCATGTAGACTGGGATTGGGGCTCCCGCGGACCATTAGAGAAATATGTATAAGAAACAGGATTGTGGAAAGAAGATAGAGTGCAATAGCTGCAAAAGAAAATAAATGGTAAGGTATAAGTGTTTGCCTATACATCTGTATTTAAGAAAGTGGAATAACCGGGCTGAGAAACAAAGAAAGATGCGATGACTAAACTTATAGTGAGGGTACATATGAGCGCTTTGGCTATTTGCTTGTGGTTGTCGTTTCATTGATGTCGGCGACGATTGCGGTTTCAAGGATGTTCTCCATGGCCGTTGGAATGCCGGGAAGTGCCTGTTGTCTTTCGTTGGCGACCTGTTTCAATTGTCTTTTGACCCATTCTTCAATGTAGCTTCTCATTGAGGCGGCGTTGATCTCATTCTGGATTTTGATGTTGAAAACTTCGTTTTCTAATTCCTGGAAGTCGATAGAAAGATTGGAGAGAGCCTGATGAATTTCCTCATTCTGTACTGCATATTTGACTAGCCATTCATGGATGCGAGCTTGATCAAATTGAAGGATGCTGTAAAACTTTTCCAGAGACAAGGTATTCAACATAGAAACCTGTTTATTGAACTCTTTCCTGGTTAAGGGCAAGGAGTTTGCGATTAAGAGGGGGTCTTGGAAGTCATTGGTTTTCCCTGCTAAGTCTATATTTGATAGTTTAGTGAATAATTTATCTTTCTTCGCTATGGCTTGTTCACATGACTGAACAATGAGACGTAGGTTCTTTACTTTTTGTTTCCAACATGCATTCAATTGGCCGATCCGGTTTTTGGATGGAAGATCTTCTTCTCTTCTTTTTGTTTTTGTCATATTGTGACAATCTTGCCAAAATGGATGATAGTTTAAAAAAAAAAAAATTCTTCATCTTTTAATTCGGCTTGCAAAAGCTCGAGCAAGCTATGTTCCCTGGTTCCAAGGGAAGCGATGGTTTGTGATCTTTTCCACGCCTGGGTAACCAGTTCCATTCTTTTTTTGATATTGTTCTCCACATATCCATTATAGGATGCGAGGAGGGTGGATGATGCTTTTACATTGGGTGCAAGGGTGCCAGGCATGGCTATTTCCAATGGATCAACAAGAAATGACATAGAAATTAAAGCGTCTTCCAATTCCTTGAATCGGTCCTTCAGTTTGGCATTCTGGGTCTCGATGCATCCAATGGAATCATGAAGTGCTTCGTTGGTCGCGATGTGAAGTTGACAGATTTGGGACGGCCGCATGTTGGCAACGTCAACCTCTGAACGAGATTTGCCTTTGATATTTTTAACATTTTTTTTCTCAAATATCAATCTTTTGTTCCGGCTATCAAAAACAACGCTCTAGAACACGAAGGATTCATCTTCATCAAAATTTTGGATAATGGATATGTCCATTGGATGGCTATGGTGGATGTCATCTTGGGGCTGATCAAGGAAGGGGAACATGGCATACAGATCAGTGTCAACTTCCATGTTCTGACTCTAAATTTTCGGCTCTTCTGCCTAAACCACATTTTTTTTCTCTTCTTCTCTACTGGAAGATTATGAGAACTATCAATTTTAGAGTGAGGAGGGTCATTATCTCCTCCTCTGTTTGAAGAACTCTAGGTTTCTTTGTTGCTGTGATGGGCCGTTGGAGCGATGCTCCGGGATGTCGTACTTTTTGGGGTGGTATTTGCGGATTGAACACACTTGTCACTTGGACTTTTCCCCTGTTGCGTGTACAATTTAGTGCAGCTTTGCACTATCTCTACATCGTCAGTATTAGAGGCAGGACCGTCATTGTCTCTGTTTTTGGGCAGGTGTTTATTTACAAAACAATCGCCGAGGCCAAGTGATTGTAAATGTTGTCTAAAAATATCATAGGGGTCGAATCCTCTTATGTCTTTAGCATATCTGAGGTTGGAGATGCTAAAATGTGCTGTGAAATCGTCAATTTTGTTAACGTTTTTCAAAACGAACTCTCCTATTTTCCAAGGCAGAGGAATGAACTGCTTTTTTTTCTTCCTTTGGAACAGATGGAACCAATAGCTGTATTGATGTGCTACTTCTGCAATAAAAATTATGTCTGTAACGTGAAATGGAAGGAGAGCAGGTTGTTCCGTGGAGCCAAAAATTCTTATGACAGTGTAATTATCCAAATGTTGGAGTGTCCCCTTATTGTCCAAAAAACTAGTTGTCTGTTCAGATATGCGGGGAGCATTTTCTTCTAACAAAAAAACTTTGAAAACAAACAGGAAGCCATTAAAAATCTCATAAAAACAGTGGGAAGCCTTGTGCTTCCACAAGGCCTGGTACCAGAACGTTATTGGGTGGAATTCACAGTTGACGTTTTTGGACAAAGACAGTTGTGGAAATTGACAGGAATGTGCTATTGCAAAAAATAAATAGGATGACATATAAAATTTCTTTTCCCTTTTGTATCTTGACAATTGGGAAGATATTTCATGGGAAATTAACCTACCCCAATAAAAAAGGGCTTGTTCGTTGACTATGAAATGCAAAATATAAAGAGTCATGCGAGAAACAGTGCCTGTGGACTCCTGTCCCGTTATTCTTGTAAGCAGCCATGCAATTTCCCAAAATGGATTTCTAAATGAACTAACCTGCATACTTGTAATATCTTCAGGAACTAGATTCGACATTTCCAAGAAATGGGGGAAGAGGTCCAATCCGTTATTATGCTTTGCTAGGAACTGTTTGCAATATTCTCCTTTGAATGTCAATGTTGGCTCGGGCAATTTCAGCATCTGGCGGAAGACCTGAGGTGAAAAAGAAACAAAAGAGCCATCGTGCAGTGGAATAATTCTTTGGTCTACAATTAATTTATCGGCGCACCAAGAGACCAGGTCCTTACAATAAAAAACTCAAGGACACAGCCTACATGAGCAATCCCGGAGGTCCAAATTACTTAGTTCTCTACGGTAGGGTTTGAGTAATAAGAAAATGCCCTGGACCAGTGGAATTTCTGGTCCTCACACCCATAGGTGTTCACTATATTTCCACAGAACTGGTGCCGATTTGATGCCATAGGTTTATGAAAATGTTGCTTTGCTGCAGATGATGGTTTAGATGATTTGTTAGAGCGAATAATGTAACTTTTTGCTAAATCTTGGTTAAATGCTTCTGAATGGGAAAGCTCCTCGAGCCTTTCGCTGATTAATGACAACTTGTATTGGTGGTGCATGATGAACTGTTAGCAGTAAAATTTATTTATTGCATATTTATAAATGCAAACGTGGCGGGTATGGTGAAGAGCAATTAAGGAATGGAGGTTTTGTGAGCATGCGAAGGGCACGTCGTGTGAATGAGATTTCATGATTTTGAAATGAACACTCGCAAGGGATAATATAATCCACCCGCAAATTTTGGTTTAATGCACATGAATACGAGATGTCCTCAAACCTTTCGCCCATCAAAGACAATATATACGGTTTCTGCATGATGACTTGTTAGAGTTAAATGCCAGTAATTCCATATTTAGAAACAAGATATGTATATATATAACTTTTTTTTTTTATTTATTATAGACAAGTGTGAAGTTGACGGAGAGGGCAGAGAGCAAGGAAAGAATGGCAAGCTCTGAAAAACGGTCGGACGAGATTCAAAAAAGGGTTATGGGGATAGTCAAGACAACCGAGTGTTGCATGATGAAATGTCACGTTTCAAAATTTTTGAGTGAAAAATGTGTAAAATGGAAGAGATCATGATGGGGCAGTTGAGTGACCGATTTGTATATTTGCGGAATTATGCCAAAGTGGCTAAGTATGGAACATGGAAATTGCTAATTGCATACATGGCAATAAGATCTTATATATAATTGCCAACTGCTAATTGCAAGGGGGTGCAGATACAAGAAACAACGACTACGAATTGAATATTTCTTCAACCCGCCAAACTGACAATTCGCCAAAGAAATTCGAACAAATGGTGAAGTATGGAAAGCGGGCAGACGAGCTTCAAAATGGGGTGACAATAGTTCCACTAAATATGCGAGGATGCGACAGTTAAATTGTATTTCTCGAAATTTTTCAATGTAAAAATGCGCAACACAAAAAAGGGCATGATAGGTGGACCATAATATAGAAAAACCTATGATATAAGAATGGTTGCAATTTTGAATATCTGTCAATTTGTATAAACCGGAGCTCCGAATGCTGTTTGGAGGTCATGGAAAAGTAGAATTGCAATGTTGACCCGACCAACGCGCAAGTCCGCCTGCCAATTTGTCTATGAAAGAACTCTAGGTGCCAGTTGTGGGACAGGGAATAGTAGACGATGAATTTAAAGAAAGGGAAAGCAGTCGCTAGAAACACAAACGCATGAATCCGTGAAGTTGCGGAGCAACGCATTGTCAGGAAAAAACGATTAAGTAACCAGGAAGATAAACTAGAGGGAATAAAAGAGTGGGAAAATAGAGAGGTGAAAGGCAGTTTTCGTAAGCGTGAATTGGCTTCAAAGAAGCACCATTGTTGCAAAACCATGATCTACTAATTGTCAGCAAATGCATTGTTGAAGATTACATTTTATTGCAACGTATGCCTGCAACTATGTTCTTGATACATTATTCCATGACTGTAACATATCAACTTAACCACTAAGTTTCCTTTTCTACTAATTGCTAGCAAATGCTTTGTGAAAGATTAGATTTTATTGAAACGTGTGCGTGTAAATGTGTTCCTTATACATTCTACCATCAATGCAACATATTAACTCAAGTATTAAACTTATTGCATTATGGGTTGTAGTATTAAAACTTAATAATTAAATGTCTAGAAACAAGAATAACGATTTTGCTGCAACATTGTACATTGGTATTAGTAAACACAAGATCGAAGAAGTACGAGAGCACCGAACCATGCCAATTAGAACATGCATTAAACCCAACAACGAAGAGTGCAAGGGAAGTTGTTTTTAATAGAAAATCCATTTAAAATAAAAAAATAAGAAAAACACCAAGTACTGTACATCTATGCTTAGAAATTGGACCCAGTTCTTTGGGCCAAAACATTGAAGTTATATGCAACAAACACAGGAACGGGTTCTGCAGTATGCAAGATCCTTGGAGTTTTCTCATTGGTGAATCATCCTCTGCTGAAATTGATATTTTTCAGAAGCTTTTCCTCAGAAAGAAGAAGAAAATGGTTGCAGGGCAAGTGGAATAGCCCTTAGTTGAAACCGCCTCCGCATAGTCCAAAAAAATTTAGTAGCATAGCTTGCACATGCAATTGCAGAGGCCCAAATTAGTCCATTCTGGTCAGAATGAGATGACTAGTAGGAAAATGCGTGGCACGAGCGAGAGTTTTGGACCCAATGCCCGAAAATGTTAAAAAATATTTTTTTGTCTTGAAATATATCTCTGGGAGCATCAACATATCATATCTTTACACTGAAACTCTTCCACCCAGAACAGACTAATTTGGAACTCTGGAATTCCTACTTTCGCGGTGCAAAGTGGCTGTTGCGTTCACCGTCAGTTTCTTTTCTGAAACTCCTTTTAGTGTTGTCATGACTGTGATCACCGAGCCGTGAAGGTCTATTTATTATGGTTGATTTCAATTTGGGCATGGGAGTGGGAAGATTCTCTGCATTGTCATCATCCATTGTCATATCATCGTCCATTAGATCATCTTCTTCTGGCTCAGAATTCATGGCATCAACTTCTGTGATAGCAATGACTGCAATTGGGCAGGTTGTCTGACCAGCCAAGGTTGCGATGGAAGTTTTTGGCTTGAAATATATCTCTCGATGTACCAAGGGACCATCTCCTTTTTTTCCCCTGGGCAGAGGGAGATGAATAGTAAGAATATGCCATGGAATAGTGGAACCTCTGGCCATTATGCCCCAATGTGTTTACTGTGTGTGGAGAGAACTACTGCCAGAAGTTATTTAGAATTTCCATTTGGTCGAGATGATGTTTGAAATGAAAATCAGGGAGGGATAATACAAGCCTCCGTAAACTATGGTTTAATGCATATCAATGGAATATCTCCTCGAGCCTTTCGCTGATCAATGAAAATTTCCAAGGTTCGTGCAGAATGAGTTGTGACCATCACAGCTCACTAATTGCACAATTAGAAAAAAGTGCAAACATGGCGGTGATGGCGAAAAGAGATTAAGAATTAGAAATTTCTTAAAAGCACCAACCCGTTGGCGCACAAAAAAAAAATATTGCGTGGCCTTTGAAATCAATACTTGGAAAGGATAACATGCTTGTGGGCAAATCTTAGTTTAATTCGTACTAATGACAAATCTTCTCCGGACTTCCGGACATTAATGACAGTTTTAACGGTTGCTGCGGGATGGCTACTAGCATTAAAGCTTAATTATTGCATATCTAGAAACAAGTACGAAGGCAGTAACAATGGCGAAACCGATTCCAAGAAATACCAAAGTATGAAAAGTGGTCGGATGAAGATATACCCAGGGCACGTGAAGGGTCGATGGTTCTCGGCCTAGCGGGCAAAAAATTGAGCCTCTATTGTTCCGTGTCCTACAAATAACACCTACACTTCTGCGATATACAAATTGATAGGTGGACTTGCGGGTTGGTTGGTTCAACATTGCATTTTTTTGTCCTTAGCGATTTTGTATTAATTCCATAATTAGCCACTTTTTTGGATTGGGGGTTCTCGGGCTGGCGGGAAAAAAATTGGGCATCTATTATTCCACGCTCTACAAATAGCACTGATAATTCCACGATACACAAATTCAGAACCTGACTTGCGCTAAATTATTACTGTTAAATATTTTTATTGCAGAATTTAATTATATGAGAAAGTTTGCACAATCTGGTCGGTCGAGTGATATAAAAGTATTTCCACAAACGACCAATATAAAAAAGAGTCATTCCATACTTAGGCACTTTTTTTATCACGAGTTGGCGGCCTCGCGGGCTGAAAAAAGAGTCTCTATTGTTTTGTGTCCTACAAATAGCACCCAGATTTTCGCGGTATACAAATTGATAGGAGGACCTACGGGCTGCTTGGTTGAACATTGCATTTGATCGCGGGTTCGCGGCCTGGTGGGCTGAAAATTAAGTATCTATTGTTTCGTGTTCTACAAATAGCACCTATAGTTCCGCGATATACAAATTTACATGCAGACTTATGGACAGTTTCTATATAAAGTATGGAATGAGATTTTGTATAGCATATGTGGATCCCTCATTCCATACTTAGGCAGTTTTTGGATCGCGGGCTCGTGGTCTGGCGGGTCGTAAAGAGAGTCTCTATTGTTCTGTCTCCTACAAATAGCACCCAAACTTTTGCGATATACAAATTGATAGTGTTCTAGAACATATGCGGATCCCACATTCCATACTTGGGTACTTTTTGAATCGCGGGCTCGCCACCTAGCGGGCTGAAAATTAAGTATCTATTGTTTTGTGTCCTACAAATAGAACCTAGGCTTCCGTGTCCTACAAATAGCACCTAGACTTCCGTGATATACAAATTCAAACGCGGACTTGTGGACATAGTCTATATAAAGTATGGAATGAGATTTTATACAACATATGCGGATCCCTCATTCCATACTTAGGCATTTTTTGGATCACAGGCTTGCGGCCTAGAGGGTCGAAAATAGAGTCTTTATTGTTCCGTCTCCTATAAATATCACCTAGACTTTCACGATATACAAATTGATAGTGTTTTAGAATATATAAGGATCCCTCATTCCATACTTGAGCACTTTTTGGATCACGGGTTCGGGACCTAGTGGGCTGAAAATTAAGTATCTATTGTTCCGTGTCCTACAAATAGCACCTAGAATTCCAAGATATACAAATTGACACGTGGAATTTTGGACATAGTCTCTATATAAAGTATGGAATGAGATTTTATACAGCATATGCAGATCCCTCATTCCATACTTAAGCAATTTTTGGATCGCGGGTTCACAGGTTGGCGCACTGAAAATAGAGTCTCTATTGTTCTGTCTCCTACAAATAGCACCCAGACTTCCACGATATACAAATTGATAGGTGGACTTGGGTTGGTTGGCTAAACATTGCACTTTTATTGTCCCGTAGCGATCCCATATGAATTTCAAATTTAGCATTTTTTTTTATCGGGGGCTCTAGGGCTGACGAGCTAGAAATTGGGCATCTATTGTTCTGCGCTTTACAAACACATTTTTCTAGAACATATGAGGATCCCTCATTCCATACTTCGGCACTTTTTGGATCGCGGGTTCGTGACCTGGCAGGCTGAAAAGTAAGTATCTATTGTTTTGTGTCCCACAAATAGCACCCAGACTTCCACGATATACAAATTGACACGCGGACTTGTGAACATAGTCTCTAAATAAAGTATGGAATGAGATTTTATACAGCATATGCGGAGATCCCGTATGAATTTCATATTTAGAGATTTTTTTGATCAGGAGCTCTGGCGCTGGTAGGATGAAAATTGGGCCTCTATTGTTTCACGCTGTACAAAAAAATTGTTCTAGAACATATGCGGATCCCTCATTCCATACTTGGGCACTTTTTGGATCGTGGGTTCATGACCTGGCAGGCTAAAAATTAAGTATCTATTGTTCTGTGTCCTACAAATAGCACCTAGGCTTCCGTGATATACAAGTTGACACGTGGACTTGTGGACATTGTCTCTATATAAACTATGGAATGAGATTTTATACAGCATATGCGGATTCCTCATTCCATACCTAGGCAGTTTTTGGTTTGTGACCTGGCGGGCCGAAAATAGAGTCTCTATTGTTCCGTCTCCTACAAATAGCACCCAGACTTCTGCGATATACAAGTGGACAGGTGGACTTGGGTTGGTTGGCTGAACATTACAGTTTTATTGTCCCGTAGCGATCCCGTATGAATTTTATATCTAGCGATTTTTTTTTATCGTGTCTGTGGGGCTCACGGGTTGAAAATTAGGCCTCTGTTGTTCCGCGTTGTACAAACACCAGGAAAATCTCCGCAATTTACAAATTGACAAAAGGACCTGTGGGTTGTGTGGCTCAAAATTGTAGTTTTCATTGTTCATTGTCCTCCGAATAGCCCTCGAAGTTCCACGATATACAGATTGACAGATGGACTTGAGGGCTGGCGGGTTCAAGTTTTCCATTGTTTACAAATACTAATCCCTATCAACTATCTAACCTATCTAAAAATATGATTTTCAATACTAAATTATTAATAATATTTTTTTCTATTGCAGAATTTAATTAAACGAGAAAGTTTGTACAATCTGGTCGGGCAACTGATATAAAAGTTTTCCGACAAACAAGCAATACATAGTAAACATGTACTTTTAGAAAGTATGGACAAGAGATTTTATAGAGCATATGTGGATCCGTTGTTCCATACTTGGGCACTTTTTGGATCACGGGTTCTCGGCCTGGCGGGTTGAAATTTGAACCTCTTTTGTTCAGTGTCCTACAAATATCACCCAGACTTCTGCGATATACAAATTGACAGGTGGACTTGCGGATTCCACGTCTGGCGGGTTCAAGATTGCAATTGTTTAGCAATGCTCATCCTATCTAACTTCAGCTAAAAACATTGTTTTCGGATACTAAAATATTAATATTAACTATTGTTATTGTACAAGTGAATTACATTAAATTATTAAAGGATGTTAAATCGCTTATTTTTAAAAAAATGAAGGAAACAAAAGAATTTTTTTGTAAAATTCTATCACTGCAAGAATAACAAGGACCAATTTGAAGGTTAAGGCCCTCTTGTTCATATGATAGCACAATTTCACTCCACACAATATATATTTGTTGATTTCAAATTATTCCAGGATATTAATTTTACCAAGTTCATCGAATAAGAAAAAATTGCGAAAACAATGATCAATTTGAATTTTAAGAGCCTCTTGTTGGTATTATAGGACATTTGTACTTCGCACACTATATATTCGTTGATTTCAAATAATTTCACAACAATAATTTGGCCAAGTTCATCGATCAAGGAAATTTTCCAAAACAAGTCACATAGTACATTTGCGTCACAGTGCCATAGAAATTATCAGGCGGATCTGCGTGCCAGCTGGCCAAAAAAATTCAATTATATTGTTCTGTGTCCTCCAAAGAAGAGCTGGAGTTCCATGGTATACAAAGTGACAGACAAACAAGATAACCAAGAACCAACCATACTTTAAACAACCCAAAAGAAAGTTCCCGGAAGGTTCCATTGAGCAGAACCCATCAACCTTTGCACCAAACAATTTGATATACAAAGAAAAGACATTGGCGCATTCCTTTTCTCTTGAAACAAACATTCAATGTCTGGATGTTGAACAAATATTACAGAGAGACATGAGGTATTTTCGTTTCCTCCCAAAGTTTGATTTAATTTTTTTTTTTCCTTCTTTAGCCGATATGCAAAATTGCATTGTCCTCATTTAAGGTGAATTTCATTTGTATTCGAAGTTGCCACAACATATAGACACTGCTTGCCTTTTTCTATAGATACGTTTCATACGACAACTCTACCAATTCAGAAAGCACATTTTGTAATAGAGGTTTCCTAACCGAACACTGCACAATTGTGTTTCCCATGGTTCATATAACACCATTGATGCAATGTCCATAAATATATGGACATTTTTCATCGCATCACAGACAATCAATCATATCATCACTTATCAAAGCGGAGGCAAAAGAAACAGAATGGAATTTTTCACATACAGACTCAAAGGGGGTCGAGTACACATTGGCTGCAACTAAAAGACCTTCAACTTAGCAATGCAAGCAAAGGGATTGATACGTTGAACAATATAATACACAACTGCATCCCCCCCTCCCCTTTAAAACAAAAAAAAAAAGTAAACATGTGCAGAAATTTGTTGAAGGCTATTTCTATAAGCAAAGTGAGGATGATTTTGTGGATGTATACGCACAACAATTGTAGAGCTAGTTAGTTTCTCCAGATCCTATACTATATCTTCTCACAACTCAGTTACAAACATTTCTTGGGTTGTCCGAAAGATCCTTTCTCTAGCATCCTTCTTCTTTGTTATATTTTTGAACAACATAAGTGGAATATTCCCTTTATGCAATTGTTGTTCCATTGACGAAAACAAATCTGAATATGTATCGAACAATTATAGATGCAACATGGAACAATGCAATATTTGTGTAACTTATCCGACATATATGCAGACGCAAAAGTTAAGAAGAAAATTGAATATGAAAAGCGATACCATTGCCTTGTCGTTGTCCCACTGTCCATCCTTTATATGGAGAATGTGTTGCGACCCAAATTTTCTTTCCAGTGTCACAACATCCCCAATCATTTTGATTGGGTAAATATCAATGCTCTTTGCAAGCTCCCTGATAGTCGAGTACGGGAGGAAGCAATATTCTGAACAAATAGCAGTTTTTTTTTTCAAAATGCTTGTTTTGTTGAGCAAAATAATTTGATCACAATCACCACGGTCATATACTGTTTTGGGCAATACATTAAAATTTGTAATGGATATCCCATTACGCGGAAATATCTTTTCTGCATGTTTCTGGACAAGTTGTGGAGGAGCAGTCAGTGTGACTGTCATCATGGTGTCCTTGTTTTTCATATCAGTACGCATAATGGATCTACTTTTGTTTTCCTTGTCCAAGTAGGTGGTATAGACAACCATTATGTCCCCGACGAACAATTGTCCAGTTTGGTGACTGTTCAAGCCCTATATTGACAGTACTTTGGATGTCACAACTCTAGACCTGATGACATTTTTTGAATAGGAAAACTAAAGTGAATGGTAGTGTGCTACAAGTACACGAATAATATTGATGAACTATGGAGCCACAGTTTCACAACCACACCTCTTGGTCTATGGAACATGTAGCACGTTCGACGTTTCTTTTGGACTTATTGATACTTCTTTCGAGCTGGAAACCATGTATTGAAAATGGCATCAGCATATCCTCAATGCCATAGATGAATATATAGCCCAGGAAATTTGTTTAGTAAACATAGTAAGAGCACAACGTATGCCTATTTACCTTTTCCCTTGTCGGTCTGCTGATGTCTGGGATGAATGACTACTCATGGCCGTCTCACTAGTCCAACTTTTTCTGATGCAAGCATGTGCAGATGAACATCAGGACTAAACAAATATATGCATTGTATATTGTCCATCGGAAGGACCAAATAACCATAAAATTGTATGCATATTAATTTTTTAACTAGAGAAATGTTTAACAGTAAACAAGGCGTGACCACAGGTCACCATGGCCAATCTGTATATCGCGGACCCCTGGAAGCCAGGGGAGCAATCTTCAACTTGCCAACCTGGCAACTGCAATTGACAAAGTGGGTAACTATGGAATAAGGTAGAAGCAGGACCACATATGTCAGTCTGTTAGTCCACCTACCGGCGCACGAGGGAATTTTTGGAAACCACACTAAGCAGATGAATTAGAAAACAAAAGGGATAATAGAAAATGGAAAAAGTAGAAACGGGGAGTGCAGAAAGGCCCATTATTGCGAATTCATCGTTTTCAAGTCTAATATTATATGCTCCCACCTAGTTTGTATATTTAATTTAATGGCACACTTGGTATACCTTTTAGAAGATTGTACCACAGAACCCTCTGCTGTTGCACAAAAGAATTCATCTTCCTGTCCAAGCAACCTATTTTTTCCAAGGCAGCAACGCCGAAGATGCAATCGAGACGAAGGAAAGTTAGTATGAAAACAAACATCTAAAAGAAAAAGAAAAAGGTCGATTTACCCGCCAACGAGTCATTCATCCTGTACAAGGATTTTGTTTCTTTAAATGCAACAATGCAACACAAACACAATGGACATAAACTAGCTTAGTATGCAGGAGGAACGTATGTAACCAAGATAACTTACTATGTAGGAAGGAACAAAACTAGTTTAACACATATACAGACCATAAATGAAATACAAAACAACGCAAGATGAAACAATAGTACAAGCATGCACCTTTCTATATCCTCTTCAGCCGATGCAGTCAAGGCTCCCTCCTTTTCTCCAGCTACTCTGTTTGTTTCAATGTGGGAACCCACAAAATTCAATGAACATCAATGGAAGCTAGTATTCACTGGAGAACAAGAAATATGTAGATACAACAAAACTGACTCAACGAACAATTTACAAAAGCAGAAACATGAACCTTTGCGCTTCTCTATCCATGGTTGTAAACGTCTAGTTTTTTTTTTCCCTGGCCAAAATATATTACAAGGAAGAAAATATCACGCAATTACATGGCCGTAGCTAAACGATTTCTGGTTTTCCTTGGAAATTCATCCAGATATGCCCTTTAACCATGTTCTTTATCCTCTACATAGACTATTGTGCCCATGATACAAGTTCTCAATTTTCCGTGGAAAACTACCTAGACATGCTTCCAGACATGAAAATATAATCTTTAAAAATATTTGTTGCACATATCATATGTCAAGCACAACACAAATTGTGTCGTGCGCACACCAGTCTATGTAGAGGAGAAAGAACATGTCATGTCATATATGCACGTCTGACCATACATGGTCTATAAATGTAGGCTGCATACATATGCTTTATTCCAACAAAAAAAACCGAATATTGTAACTTCACATGTAATCCTCCAACAATTTTGAATGCAACTATTTTCTTTCATGGCAGGACTCGAGAACCGGGAAAATCTCACAAAATTACAGATAACGACCTCTACAAAAATGGAAAATAACACAACTGCAGATTGACTGGTGGGTGTAGGGGCTGAACATCGTAAAGTGCCCCCAAAAAACAATAACAATCCAAAAAAAAAGAAAAAAGAAAATCTCCAACCACCACCGCTGCACCCCAACCCTGCAAGGCCGAATCAAAGAAAAGAAACCAGCAAGGACCAAACCAGCGAGAAAGCACAAAGAGGCCGAACTACACCCCCAGGGCCCCAAAGCGCAAACCCCAACCAAACAAACAGAACCAACAACCCAGGAACCAACAAACCAGAAAAATCCATTGACCCAGTGAACAACATATGTATCTCCAACAATTACGAAACTGCAGCCGAAGCATAAAAGGAACTGGAAACATACAAGGAACATGCGACTACAAATAAGCAAACATTCTTACTTGCAAACTGCAAACAATGAATAACAAACAAGGAACACAAAATGAAACTATGGCATTGAAACTTACTCTGAAATGATGACATGTAGAAGTGTAGGTCAAATCGCAAGCGAAACAACAAAAAACAGCAACTGAGAAACCAGTGAAGAAGAACCACTCACCGAACCAGTAAACAATGTATCTAGCTTCAACAATTACGAGGATGAAATATACAATGGAAGCACTCGACAAACCAAAAAAGAAGAAGCAGTCACCGAACCAGTAAACAATGTATGTAGCTTCAATGGCAGAACATGGATGAAACATACAATGGCTATTGAACTGGCATGTACTCTGAGAACCGTATTTACATAAACATTTAAGACTCTCAAGCTGTCTAAGGACCTCGTGGTATGCAAACATTTAAGCTGCCATGGGTGTTGGAGGATGTCATGTCATGTAAACATTTACGTTGTCAAGCCTATTGAGGCATCTCAGAATAAGTGTCAATAAATTTCAAGAAATATACAAAGCTTGGATATGAAAACATTTCAATATGCTTAGTACATATCAAAACTCACGGATATATTCGGGTAGCAAAAAATGCTAATACAAATATTCGAACTAATGGTAGCATTAATTGACCTTCAAGCAATATACAGGAAAAATATATGATTAAAACATACTGTCTACGAGAAAAAATTTGGATATGTTTCCATATACTACATTGGGAATAGCGAAGCTGGCAATAAGACCTCCAATCTCTTAGCCAATCAGATCAATACATATATGTTACTTTTTAATATATAAAAAAATATGCTTTTAATTCCATAGCTCCAACAATAGGTGTTGTGCAAATATTTCCAGTCAAAGGACAAACTAATATGTAGTCAATTCTTTATCGATCTCTATAGTCCTTCTATGCCTATGGCAGGGACTAATAAATAAACAAGATTAAATTAAAGTTTCATATTAGAGTTAGAGTAATTTAATTTAAAACTTCATATACCCCATTTTCCATTTTTTTTTTTATATTTCCTTTGTGTCATTCTGTTAACTGTATAGGCATAAAAAGAACTCATAAAGCAACATGATAAAGATAACATTTGTGATGGTTAATTTCCTTCTTAATCTAGTGTCTAAAACAGGTTATTGTCTAAAACAGGTTATTGAGCGAAGGGGAACTGAGATAATACTTCTGATGGTTGATTTCCCTCTTACAGGTTATTGGAGAGCGAGAACTGTAAGATAATATTCTGATGGTTGATTACCCTCTTACCCTAATTTCAAAAAACAAGTGATTGAGAGAGGGGAGACTGATTTCAAACAGGTTATTGCGAGAATGAGAACTGAGATAATACTTCTGATGGTAGATTTCCCTCTTACATTGAGAGAGTGGGGAGTTATATGTGTGTGTGTGTGTGGAGTAAACAGAATCTATGTCACGTTAAGTTTTTTTTTGTACAATAGTATTTAAATAAATATAATATTTCTAACCAATTAACATTATATCCTAACAATATTCAGACTTGTGGATTAGGGATTTCTTATCAAAAGAAGAGCTTGATAATCAACATTTTAATCATTTTTTCAAGATTTCATTCAAATTTATTTTACATAGATGGTTTAGGCAATTTTGAAAAAAATATATATAACGTAACATAATGCTACTTTAAAAATAACACATTTATATGTAAATAAATACTAATTAAATATTATAAACAAAAAATAAATTATTACAAGTTTTAAGTGTTTTATAATTACTTTAACTATTAGTTTTGTATTAGGTACAACTATTATAATTGTTTTAACTATTAGTTTTGAACTATATACAACTATTATATTAAAATATGAAAATACAGGTATAAACAACTTTGTTGCTAATTTCCATTATTAATCAGATAAAACAATACCTTAACATTCATTAACGATCAGAAGATAGATACTTCTCCTTCAATTTATGATTCATTTTCTCTTTGTTGTGAAGGCATAATGATTTCCATGAATTAATATATATTAATTAATTTTTGAAAACATTCAAATTGTATTAGCTTCTCCCATGAATAGGAATACAGAGTCATATATATTACTAAAGTTGAGCATTAGCAAATTTATTGAATTCATGTAACCATTTATTGTTTTATTTGAATAATTATATATAAAAATCTGTGATGTTTCTCAATCTCAAATCATGGAAGCGTAAATTGTTGCATTCAAATCATGAAACCAAAAGTTTGATTAATTGCATTAGGGTAAGGTAATAATTAATTAATTATAAATCAAATTTAGGCACTTATCATAATTTCTTTCTCATCATTGTTAAGATCTCACTCAAAACATAAAAAAGTCCTCAATCTCATTGTTCCTTCCAAGGGTTTAAGGATCTCACTCAAAACATCGAAAAATCCTCAAACTCATTGTTCCTTCAAGGGTTTAAGGATCTCACTCAAAATGTTGAAAAATCCTCAAGCTCATTGTTCCTTTAAGATTCAAGGTTCTCCTTCAAAACTTCTAAAWCTTATAAGTGWGTGCTCAACAACATCGTAGGTTAAGTCTCATTGTAATATCATCAAATTTTTAGTTGTAAAGTTTGCAGAGATGGGTGGTTTTATCATAGTTTGGRAACTTGTAGAAATAGAAGTCTCRTAGCTATATAATTYGATGTATACATAGGTATAGGTTGACATAGGATCATGGATCAAACATTTGCAATTTACATAAATATACAAAAATATACAAACAAATCATGGCATATGCACAAAATACATCTATTATTAAGCAAGATTTGATAAGGATATGACATGATGATTATTGCCTTGGGTAGTTGAATTATATGTGGACAAGAATAAATTTTACAAGTTTAATTTGAAAAAAACTACCAATAACTGGATGAAATGGAATACATATTCCAAGTGTACCCAAGAACTAAATAATATTCAAAAGAAATGATGTTATATATGACTAAATGAAGCACAATAGAAATCCCATAACATAGTCCCATTTGGAAGCAAAGATGATACCTAAAAGGTACAAAGATTCAATATGTACAACCAAAATTGCAACAAGCAACATTTAAAAAATACAAAATAGACAAAAGTGTTAGAAAATCTACATATAAAACGAAATTAAGTAGATGAGTACTCATAATGTCAAGTTAAATTATTGTATATGCAAATAAAGAAAAATGAGACAATAAATTCGTGATTACTTCAACGGTCTTGAAATTCTTTTCATATTTTTTCCAAGTTGTTCATAAACATCTTGCTTACCTACTTTTCTCAAAGCATTCTTCAACTTTGTCATAGTTTCAATTGATACTTTCACTCCTATTGTAATTTCCACCACATAAGACTTTAATTCTTGGTCACAAAATCCATTAATTAATATTGTAGCATGATCTAATTTGGGGGCAATGGACTTCTATATCATGTGCAACCACATCATTACAACCATCTCTAGCTCATTTGCCTAAAATACATTTTTATTTCTATAACATTATTAGCATAGATTGGACAACATCCATTCTTAATCATTTCTTGCTCATTTGCCTTAAATACATTTTTATTTCCATAACATTATTAGCATAGATTGGACAACATTCATTCTTAATCATTTCTTGAAAATTCTCGAGGCCACCTTCACCTTGTGAGTAGTGATGAGAGCTTAAAAAAATATTATTGTAAGTCTTAAAATCAGATGAAAACTTAAAAAATAGTATTGTAAGTCTTAAAATCAAGAAAGGTACTAGTAGAAACCATCTCGCCAAATAGACGATAGGAAACATTTACATGCCTCAGGTCTGCACTATTAAACACGTCAATCATTGCATTATAAGTGGGCACATAAGGGACAATACCACTTTGTCTCATCAGCTCCCAAATTCCATAAGCATCCTTTGTGTTCTTTTGATAATAAAGGATTTGATGTGTATTCCAAAAGAAGACCATTCCATTCCATGTGAACACTTCTTAGTCTTCGTCACATCCAAAAA
>JASDQU010683243.1:10851-32040 GCA_032191745.1 Picea mariana
ATTTCTTTATAATTAGAATTTTTTTATAATAAAAAATAATATTTGTATTAAAAAAAATCATAATCAAGTTAGATAGCCTTGTAGCCTTGCAATATCACTGATAAAAACATGGCCATAACTCATAAGTAAAATTATAAAATTATTATTTCAAAACATCTAGTAACTATACAAAATTAGCACATTTGCATCAATAACAGATGGTGAACGTTGATAGTGATCACCATTCGTAAACCATACATACATATCACTTATAAGATAACCACACAAATCCCATCCGTGAACCATACATGTCTAACCATAGCTAAAAGGCCACCCAACAATTGTAGCTATTTAGTTCTTGTCCCATCCAAAACATAATGACAATGATCGAAATGCAGAGAATAAAAAAGAACGAGATGATTTATTAGATAGAGTGTTGAGGATATGAATGGAAATTGGTCATGTGCTTCATTGAACTATTAATCCCATAATTAACAATTAAACAATGAAATTATTTGATGGTGGACATTAAAAGAAGACCTAATTATTGGATGTATCCTCACCAGTCAATATTGAACCCTCCATCATATTTCCAAAATAAGAACACATATCAACATAGCTAGCCGAACATGTATACTCGCCAAAAACCTTTATTATTAATAAGCAACCCAACAAAACATTCTAAACAAAAATGGATATTAGAACATTAGGCACATGTACATCATCTTCTAAAACCCGCTTTTCCTTCTTGTCCTCCTCATAATGCACATCCATTTATGATTGCTCTACATGGAGAAAACCAATTCCCAAGGCTTCATATTTCAAAGTGGTATTGCATTGATCCCATGCACATTCTTGCTTCTAGCCAAATCAGTCTAAGGCAGAAGGACCAAGGGATTGAAGAGTTTTTGAAAGAAGATTGATGAAACTAGCGAAAAGAATGATCATAGAAACCACAGATTCCAATGCAAAGCCTAATTCAAAAACATTGCCTCCTTGTACTTACTCAAATTCCCTAAAGTCACATTTTAGGTCTTATATTTTCCTTAATTAAGCAACACTCTAAAAAACATGTCTATCTCGTTCTTGAATTTTCACCAACAAATTTTCCTCCCATACATGTTACCAATGTTTCCATTGAAGAACCGAGTTTACCACAGATTGTTGGGATTTTACTACACCCATTTCACACCACTTCACACTTCAGTTGACCTTCACCAACTCACACATCACACAATAATTCTTTCTACACTAAGCCATTCTTCCCACAATGCCAGAAATGCCCCACACACAAAGAGAAGATGGATTGCAACATGCTCGTATTAATTAGAAATGCCAACATATTAATGGCCATAACCCATAGTTCTTTCAATCTCATTAGACTAGACACTAGTACATGTAATTCATCATGGGTTTAATGTTGATTAATGTAATGGGAGAGAAGTATAATGGAGAACCCCTCCCTTTCTTAATTGGCCTTCATTAATTTATCATGCAAATTAGAGGATGGACATATTGTGTCATTATGGAGTTGCTTTTATGTCATTTTTCTATCTATGTCAATGCTTCGATTATGACTCAATTTAAAGAGATTAAAAAAAAAACTAAATTGAATTCAATGCCTTAGAATTGACATTTGGTATATAATATTCATGAAGAACTTAGAGATGCAAAAATGCAAATATTAAAATGTTCACCATTCAATTTATAAATTATAAATAAAGTTTTAAATAAAGTAACATTCATAATTAATTATTTTCCAGTGTTTTTTGGGTTTTTTATGGAGTGAAAGAGCTAAAATATTTGTTTTGACTTAGATATGTATATGTTATATGTTTTGAAGACATTGATTTAAATAGTATACCAATGTAAATCCATCTTAACATAGTATCTATCATGTGTTAAGAGAAATCAAATCAATAGGCTTTGATGCCTCATTCCTTCTCATATTGTGTTGCTTTTGTAAATCCTTCAATCCTATTCCAAGTTGTTCTTATGGGGGGATTTTAGGATATTTAGACACGTAGGAGTTAGTTAAGATCAACTTGGTCTAGTATGTCATTAGGTAAAAATGTGTTTCTTTAATATGCATTTGTAGTTGGATAATCCGACAATCATGGTATGTTCGGATGATGGGGAGATAAAAACCCTTTTTAGATTTGCAAAAACTTGAAGAAAAATTTACACCTCTAAAGATTTGATCCCTCTCAACACATAATCAATTCAAAATTAAAATATGATTTACAATAATATTTTAATATGCATTCTAAAAAAATGAAAATTATAAAAGTAGCAATTTACATCATATACATGAAGATTATAAAACTCTCAATTTACATTTACATCATGTACATTAAGCTTAAAAAAAAAGTTGTAATATCATTAAAGATCAAATATAAAACAATTTCATTTCACATCATGTACATTAAGCTTAAAAAAAAGGTTTTAATATCATTAAAGATCAAATATAAAACAATTTCATTTCATCTCGTATTTTTTTACATAAATTTTTATTATTATACTTTTCTTAATTTTATAAAAAAATTTAAATAATCAAACTTTATATATGATTTTTTTAAATATTAAAAAACACTCAACTTCCCAAAAAAAACATACAAAAACCTTGCACACGTTTGTCGACTATATATTTTTTAAATATATTTCTCAATGGCATATTTATAATTAAATCGATGAATTTTTTTTTAATATTGTACATATCTATCATAGTTTTTTAATCGTGTACAATGTTCTATATGTCTATCATATTTTTTTAACCGTGTACAATGTTCTATATTTTATATTTTATAAATATTTCTGCAAAGATCAAATTTCTTGTACATCAAAGAACAATTCTTCCTACAAAATTTGATATACATATATTTTATAAATATTTCTTGAGAGATCAAATTTTTGTACATCATATAACAATTCTTCCTACAAAATTTGATATATTTTTGAATTTATAAACTTTAATTTTTTTAAACATGGGTTGATAAAAATAGTTTAATATATATAATTTTCAGTCAAATATTTTAGAAATTAAACTAAAATATTATTAATTTACATGTTAATAATATAATTACATTTTTAATTTCATTAATTTATAACTACATTTCTTAATAATTAGTCTAGATTTATCTTAACTGCTAATGTATTAAGTAGAGATAAAATTTCTCAATGTGAAAACTTTTTTTAGAGTACAAAATTTGAGGAAATGTTAAAGGTTTGTATATCTAGATATTTGTTCCCTCTTGAAACTTGACAGATCTAGAGTTACGATGGATCTAGGATGGTTTCAATGGTGGGTTGTCACACAAAATTTGTAGATAATCACCATTATGTATATGTCTAAGATTAGAAGTATACTTAGAGAGTTAATATGAATCCACCATTTGTGCATCAAGACATTTGTTATTTGTGTTGAAGGGAGATTGAAATCGTAGACCAATCAAATCTTTAACTCTAGATATTGTATTAAATGTCATACCATGTCTCTCTTGCTTCCCAATATTAATAATACATGTCTCCAACATCAATCCCTCTGAAATTTTATGGATTTTTAAGTAGGCATAAGCAAGTTTCAAAGTAAGCTAATTTTTGTTGTCTCTTTCAATAGGTGTAATAGGAAGCTAGTTTTTATATTTCTACTACACTGAATCATTTTTCATTGTACTATAATTGAAATCAATGTACCATAATATTTTTCATTATTGAAATCATTTCAACTACCTAATTGCTATAAATGATTTTTCATTGTATCATCAGTAAGGTTAATGTACCTTATTGTTTTGCATTAGGTTTTCATTGAAATCAATGCAACTACGTATTGCTCTAAATGAATTTTCACTATATAATCATTAAAATCGATGCACTTTATTTTTTTTCATTAGGTCATCACTTAAACCAATGCAACTACTTGATTGCTTTAAATAAATTTTCATTGTATTATGACTAAAATAAATATATCATTTCGTATTTATATATGTTATTGCTGAAATCAATGCAACTGTTAGTTATATCATTGTTGAAATCCTTGCAACTATGTGACTTTTTTACATCATTTTTCATTGTATCATCACTTAAATCAATACACTTAATCCCCGAATGCACTTCATGATGCATGAACAAACCATGAATGAGGAAGCAATCACTTCGCTTTGTGCTATCGTATCCCAATATTTTGGCACTCCCACATCCAAATGGCAGGGCCCATCAGGGGGAACTCATTTGGGGTGAAAAAAATAGGTCTTTCTCTCTTCCTTACCACTTGCATTGTTGCATCGCCATATGGGAGACATAACTGTAAAGTCTTCGGTGAGGAGGGCTCGCATCACCTCCACCCGATCAACATTGGCGAAGGAAAGACTTGGATTTTAGTTGCTGAGATGGAGAAAGGAACAACCAAGGTTCATACAGAGAACACATGGGTGAGTCTTGGGGTGTCCCTTGGGCACGATGCGCCTAAGGAGATTTGCACCCATGAATTGTGGAGCACACCATGAGGTTGTGATGAGCTACATGGGCTCAAGTTACACGAGAGCACATGAAAGGCTAGCTTGGGCAAGTGCACAAAGAAGTGGACCCATCTACTTAGGCAACATGGAGTGTGATGGTGGGTCTGACCCCTCTACATGCCTTGCGATGAGTTGGAGTTGACGAGCACTAAAGGGCGCAACACTATAGAGAGTATACAAGGGTCTACAAAAACATGACGGATAAGATCGGAGGTCAGGCAGGATAGTCCACACGACAAAGAGTGGACTTGTGGTAATTGCAAGACAGACTCAAGTTGCGACAATGAGCGCATAGGTGTATGAGTAGGAAAGTGGGGTGTGAGTTGGCCAAGATTTGTATTTCTTATGTAAAGAGTTGTGAGCTCCTCTCCATGTAAGCATTGTGATAGCATTTGTATAAAAATACTTTGATGCCACCCAACCATACTTGTGTCTGTTCTTGTACTGTGAATGGTTGTATGTTCTTAAATTGACTAATTATAGAAATGTGTAATAACATATGTACAAGACAACATAGGTGTAGTGAAGAGTTGGGTGAGCGCCTTAGTGGCGCAAGTTGGGTGAGACGACTTGACTCCCCTTGTAGCCTAGAACTAAATATGGATATGTTAAAGGTGAAGAGGTATAATCTAGATGAAGTATCCTTGGTGCAACCAAGCTCCTTAGTAAAAATCATTGCGATGTTGCACGACCAAGTTGTTGGGAGTCGAGTTAGATCCTCGAGCATACTATGAACATGTAACAATAACAATTCAAGGCCAAGACAAGGACATTAACAAATTAAGTCATGAAATGGCCCAACTCCCAACCACATGAGGGCCTCTTCAACATTCCATCAATAGGGGCCACGCAATTGCCACAAAGACAAAGACATTAACACCATGTTAACCAATACGTGGGCAATACATCAGTATCTTCATGATCAGTACCATGTTAACTAAATTAGTGGATTCAAGAACAATAGCTTCTTGGCCAAAGGGAAGAAGCTTAAATGAGGGGGTAGGAAGGAAGAAAAGGAAACAAAGTTGAGCTTGTTGGAATTATGACAACAATTAGTTATGGTTATAATACAAATTTACATATTGTAAATGTATAACGAAAGAAGTTCATAAACCGATGTAACCAAAGCAAGTTATTGAACTGATGTAATGATCTAACCTATGTTGTATATATCCATGCTATATGAGAGAAAAAGTTGAGTAAATTTGAATTGGTGGAAGAAGGTCTGAGTCTGTTTGTGAGAGATGGAAGAATTGAAACCTTGGCCGCCATTCGAGGAGATCCAAGTTAAAAAAAAAACCACCTCCAAATTCAAAGAAGCTGGAGTATGTTTGGACGCTTAGGGTGTTCGCGTGCGAGAGAACAGAAACGAAGTTGGGGGTTCGCCGAAGGCCATTTAGTTTTTCAATAAACGCAAGGGTGTGTGATTGGAGGAAAAGGAAGGCGTGAATTGAACCCTAGGAAGAACGTGCACTAAGGGGTTATGCACACCGTTGGATTTTCTGAAAATTTGATCTTGTTTTTTGTTGGTTTATGAAGGGCGGACTGTTTTTTGAGGGTCGCATGTTTGCAAGAAGAGGTCACGTGATTGGTTGGGTTTTGTTTGTTTGTGGAGCAATCAAATTGCAAAGCTAGCACGATTACACAACAAGAGAAGACAACATTAATTGCAAGGGGGTGGTATGAAATTTGTTTTGGAGAAAGAGGTATATTTATATATTTTTTAAATATATGTTCAAAAGAATTAAAAAAAAAAAAGATCAAGTCTTGTGGTCTTGTGGAAGTTAGGGGGTTTGAAGTTGGTTACGGAGTTTGAAGTTTTATGGTGGGTGGAGTCTTTAAAATTTTATGTAAAATCAAATTAATTTTTGAAATAAATAAAAAAAAAAAAATCAAATTGATTTTTGGTGTAAATATTAAAAAAAAAATCAAATTGATATTTGAAGAGGGAGTATGTGTGTAAATAATTAATGGAAAACATAACAAGTGCTAAATTCAAATTTGAAAAATTTAATGGTAAAAATAATTTTGAATTGTGGAAACTTGAAATGTGAGATTTGTTAGTACAACAAGGGTTGCATAAGGCTTTAGATGGCAGGGGGAAAAAACCTGCATCTATGACCAATGGAGACTGGGAAGACATGGATGCCAGAGCCCTTAGTACAATTTAGTTGTCTTGTTGATGATGTCTTGCTTAATATTGTTGGAGAAGAAACGACAACAGTCTTATGGAGAAAGATGGAAATCCTATATGTGTTTAATACTCTTATTTGTCAATTGAATAGTATGGATGTTAAACCCGATGATGAAGATAAGACAATTACATTGTTATGTTCTTTACTTGAATCTTGGGATCTAGTTATCTCCATTAGCTTTAGTACAATCGAGACTCTTGAATTTGACACTGTTGTTGGAGCTCTATTGTCTAAGGAGGTGCGAAGAAAATCTAGTCTTGAAACCTCCACACCAGAAGCATTGGTGGCTAGAGGTCGATCCACAAGGGGAGAAGATTCAAGTAGAACATCGAGGGCTAAGTCGACAAGCAGAAAGGGTAAGGGAAGATATTGGCACTACAATAAAGGTGGACATCTTAAAATGGCTTGTTGGAAGTTGTAGGAGTCCACAGAAGACTCCAAATCAGAGGCAAATCTAGTTGAATCAAGTCTAGGTATGATTGACGAAGTCTTATCTATTAGTAATGTCTCTGAATATTATGAAGAATGGCTTTTAGACTATGCTGCCTCACACCATATTTTCCCAAACAGAAATTGGTTTACTTCTTATCAAACAGTTGATAGTGGAGTTGTTCTTATGGGTAATGATAATTCTTGTGATGTTATTGGGGTCGGAAGTGTAAAAATCAAAATGTTTGATGGGGTTATAAGGACATTAACTTATGTGAGACATGTGCCTAAACTAAAGAAAAATTAATTCCTCTAGGAGTGTTGGATTCTGGTGGTCATGAGTTTTCAGGTCAAGGTGGAGAATTGCAAGTGTTCAAGGGAAGTTTGATGGTTATGAGAGAAAAGAAGATTGGAACTTTGTATAAGTTGGAAGGAAAAAATGGAAAAAGTGAAGTTGCAATGGTATTTATGAACAAGAAATGGATTGGGTTGCAGGTACCAGCAAGCCGTAATTTATTTTCATACTTTCAACTATGAATTATGAACAAGAAAGGGATTGGGTTGCAGGTACCAGTAAGCCGTAATTTATTTTCGTACTTTCAATCTTTGAATTTTTGCAAGTTTTATATCTTTGTTGATTACAATGATGGGGTTAAGGGATGTAGACTGAGGGATCCTACTTCCCACAAAATCATCACTAGAAGAGATATGTACATAGAATAATTTGTAGTTGTTCAAGATTGCAAAGGGAGATTGGTTTGAAAATTCAGAGAATCATAGTATAGCTTTAAGGTACATAGGCAATTGTACAGTACGTTAGATATTTTCATGGAGAGCCAAAATTTCTTCAGAAGTGAATAGAGCCATTGTGTTTATTTTGAGAGGTTCGAAGATGGTACATTCATGTTCTTAGTATTATATGTTATGCTACTCATGTTTAAGATTAGCAGGTTAGAGGCTCAGTTGACTAGGATGTTTTAGATGAAGGATCTAGGAGCAACAAAACAAATCTTTAGCATAGGAGTACACAGAGACGGGAAAAATAGTAAGTTGCGGTTATCCCAACAAAAGTCTATGGAGAAGATATTGATGTGGTTCAGTATGAACATTGTGAAACTAGTAAACATCCTTATAGTTTTCCATTATAAGATTTCTTCAAGTTTATGTTCTGGTTGTAAGGAAGAAAAGGTTATGTCTCGTGTATCGCATGTTAATACAGTAGAAAGATTGGTGTTTGCAATGAAATGGTCAAATATTTCACATGCAACTGGTGTTGTCAGTGAACACATGGAAAAACCAGATGAAGAGCATGAAAATGAGTGCTTCAATATCTTAGAAGCACAAAAGCACAAGTATCACCTATAGTGATTGCATGATTTATTATGTGGTTATGTTGATTAAAAAGACTTGAACAAGAAGAGTCCTACCTCAGGTTATGTGTCGCATGAATGCAAGGATCTATTGGGTAAGTTTGGACAAGTACATGATATACTATTTTGTGATGGTCGAAGCATTGTGTATTTGACTAATCATCCAACATCTCGAAATGAGACAATGAGGTGGTGTGGTCCATACTGAAGCAAGTTGTACAAACATGTTCATGAAACCGATACTGTTAGAGAAGTTGTGGTGGAGTGTGGCTTCTATTGACTTGCAAAAGAGGTGATGAATGAGCTTGGGCAAGGTATCAGGTAAATTGTTGTCAATTGTCATGGTGGATATTGTTGGAATTACGACAACAATTAGTTATGGTTATAATACAAATTCACATACTGTAAATGTTCGGTGTAACCAAAGCAAGTTATTAGACTGATGTAACGATCTAACCTATGTTGTATATATCCATGAAGCTAGGCATTTTGTAATGTGATAAGCCTATCTTGAATAATAAGACATACTCATACCTTGCCCAATGGAGGTTTCCTTGACCCACTGGGTTTTACACTTAAATCTAGTGTGTTAATCTATGTGATTGTTTTGTCTATGTTCCCATATTTCTTGCATTTAATTAATGTTTTAGTCTCTAAAAACCAACATAATCGTGAACTAAAGAGCCTATGAGAACAAAACCAAAATGATTGATAGTTGATTTTCATATGATCTAAATCCAAACTTCATTAGGGAGCAAGAGAAAGGGGCCAAGGCGCCCATTGAAGAATGCTAAGGAGCAGCAGTGTGCAACTAGAACCATACCCTGGCCAGCGCATTCACGGAGCCTACGCTCAATCACCATACCATTTGACCTGGCTTCTTGCTACATGGTTGAGCACACCTTTTTCAAAAGCACTCGACTATTTGATTAAGTTAATGTATATGTCATGTTGTGTGACTTCTTGTAATCTCATTTGAAGAAATCAATTCTTGAATGAACTCTTAATCGACACCCACGATTCATACGTTCTTGACTGTTAGGAAGTAATCATTTCACCGCCTCTTTGCAAACGGTGAATCGGAGGTCGTCTTGACCCTTCAAGACTCGAGGATTAAACCACTGATTACAATTTTGTTTTACATAACTTAAACGGTGGCCGCCTTAACCTTTGCAGGCCACAAGACACCATCATCGCCTTGATTAAAATCCTTTAGAAGATCGAAGGGGCAATTTTTTGTGTTTAAATACCAGAGTCGAATTTGTAATCAGATATCTTGAAAACATTTTTGAATCAAATTGGTTACTTTGTATTTGGAGCTCCACTCTGCGTTTATATTTTACTGAGTTTGTAAACTCATTTTTATCTCTTGATAAAAATTCGTTTTTGAACAAACGCAATAATTTCTTGTTTTTACCGATTGGGAATCCGGTTTTACATTTATCCCAAGATTATTTGTTGGAGCGTATATGATTTGGAAAATCATTTTAATTAAAAGATTGTTATTTCTCATTTCGGAGTTCACTTATTAAAAGTGTGTGGAGTTCCTTTGCTTTACCAAACGCCGAAACTCGAAATTTTTGGGCCCACACCCTATTTGCATTTCATGATTCGACAGTCATCGTGTCATTTTGTTTTGTTCGTCGGGTGTTAGCAAACCCTGAACCCCGAACTCCACTCTGCCTGGCCCCACAGTTTAATCGCATTTCACGATTTCAGCAATCAACGTGTGTTATGTTTAAGTGTTCGGCATTTGTAATTGCCAACACCCGAATGTCGATTGACCTCCGTTTTTTACATTTGGTATCAAAGCTAGCAGTCTGACCTGCAATTGCTTAATTCTTTTCTGATTATCCCTGTTAGTGCCAAAATTTTATTCTCATATTTTTTTGCGTGAAGGTTTATTTATTTTTTGTCATTTTTTATAAATGGTTGCATCTGGTAGTAGTTCTTCTCAGATTCAAGTTTCTATTCTGAGCGAGAAGTCATATGATTCCTGGTACATTCGAATGAGGATGATTCTGCATTCTCAGGATTTGTGGACTTATGTTATTGATGGCTATCCCAAGCCAGTTGATGATGCAATAGAATTGGCTTTGTCTAATGTTGACCGTGTTTTACTGAAGGAAAACAGGAAGAAGGATAATAAAGCTCTTGGATTAATCCAACAAGGATTAAATGAATCTATTTTTATGAAGATTGCTAGTGCTGCATCTTCGAAGATGGCTTGGGACATTCTTGAAACCTGTTATCAAGGTGTGTCCAAGGTGAAGACAGTCAAGTTGTAGAACTTGAGAAGGGACTTCGAAAATCTGAAGATGAAGGATAATGAAAGTGTTGATACTTTCATGACTCAAGTAATGAGTGTTGTGAACCAGCTTAGGCAGTATGGAGATGATGTTGAGAATAAAAGAGTTATTGAGAAAGTGCTGAGAAGTTTGCCCAAGAAGTTTGAGCCTGTTGTTGTTCCCATAGAGGAATTTAAAGATTTGAGTCTAATGCAAATTGATAAGTTAACTGGTTTTCTTGTTGCTCATGAATCTAGGATATCTAGAGATGAAGAAGGATCAATGGAGCATGCTTTCAAATCCCATCTGCATATTACCAGAGGCAAAGGTAGAGGAAGGTCTTTTAATCGTGGAAGAGGAGGTTGATTTTCTAGTCCAAGGGACAACAAAATTGAATCAGTGTCTAAGGAGAAGTCTCAGTAGAATCCTCCTAATTTAAGAGGGAGCAACAACAAACCCTGGCAGCAAGATAATCAGAGGTATGACAAAACTAAAGTACAATGTTATTATTGTAAGAAATTTGGGCATTTTGCTAACAAATGTTGGAAGAAATAGGCAAGATGCTGGAAAGCAGTCTGCACATATTATAAATGAGTTTGAGGATCATCAAAATCCTATGTTTTTGACCTATAACGTCACTCAGGAATGTGCAAATGATCTTTGGTTTTTGGATAGTGGTTGCAGTAACCACATGACTGGGAATAAAGACTTATTTTCTTCCATTGATACTAGTATTCAATCTGAAGTCAAACTGGGAAATGACTGTAAGGTTACAGACAATGGTAAAGGTATAGTTCCAGTTTACACTAAGAACAATCAAAGAAGAAATATTGATGATGTTTACTTTGTGTCTGGTTCAAAATGCAATCTTATCAGTATTGGACAACTAATGGAGAAAAAGTACAGAGTATTCTTCAAGAACAAGGTATGTACAATCTATGATAAATTACCCAGCAAACAATTGATTGCTAGAGTAGAGATGACCAAGAATAGAATGTTTCCACTTGTTATGCGAAATGATTTGAGTGGTTCTTTGAATGCCTGTAAGGATGGAAGTTTAGATTAATCTTGGCATTTGAGATATGGTCATTTACATTTCGGTAGCTTAGATTTGTTACAGAAGAAACAGATGGTGAAAGGGTTACCTTGTATTCAGCAACCTAAAAGCTCTTGTGAGAGTTGCATACTTGGAAAACATCACAAAGAGAAATTTGTTTCAGGCGTTTCCTACAGAGCAAAAGCTCCATTGGAAATTGTCCACACATATTTATGTGGACCTATGAAAACACCTTTAACTCGCTGTGTTTATTTTATGACTTTCATTGATGATTTCAGTAGGAAGACTTGTTTGTATTTGTTGAAACAGAAGTCTGAAGCCTTTGAGGTTTTTAAGAAATTTAGTCTATGGTTGAGAATGACAGTGGTCGAACCATTAAGATCCTCAGGTCTGACAGAGGAGGTGAGTATAAATTGAATGAATTCATTGAATTTTGTGGTCTTCATGGAATTAAAAGGTAGTTTACTGCTCGATATTCTCCACAACGGAATGGAGTGGTTGAAAGGAAGAATCAGACCATCATGGATATGGCTTGAAGCATGTTGAAAGAGAAGCATCTTTCAAATGAATATTGGGGAGATGTGGTTCTTTGCTTTGTTTTTATATTGAATAGAAGTCCGACCAAGACCGTGATGGATCGTGTACCTCAGGAAGGCTGGGATGGTAAGCCTTGTAATGTTTCTCATTTCAGAGTTTTTAGATGTGTTGCATTTGCACATGTACCTGTAGAAATGAGAAGGAAGTTGGATGGCAAAAGTGAGAGATGTATTTTTGTTGGATACAATGAAGAGTTCGGGGCATATAAACTCTACAATCCCATCACCCAGAAATATGTAATCAATAGTGATGTTCAGTTTAAAGAAGATGAAGCCTGGGATAGAAGTATTGACAAATCAATTTCAGAGGGAGTTGTGTTACCCCGTGAAGAAGATGATGGAGCTGAGCAGGCTAAAGAAGATGGACAGATGGTTCCACATGCACATACGCCTACAGCAAGAAGTCCAACAAGGCTAGCACCATATTTCAACCCATCTCAATTTAGAACGCCAAGAACTCATGAGTGTGGTGAGCCATCTGGATATGTTGGACATCAATCAGATTCACAGGTAAGTAGTGAATCAAATCCCACTTTAGCTTCATTAAGAAATAGATTTAAAGGGAAGAAGACTAGAAGCTTAAGAGAATTGTATGATCAAAATGAAGAAGTAGATCAGATTTCAAATTTTGCATTAATGGTATATGATCCTGAAAGTTTTGATGAAGCTGCTAAAGAGGATGTCTGGATAAAAGCAATGGTTGAGGAGATTGATTCCATTGAAAGAAATCACACTTGGGATCTTGTTCATTTACCTGAAGGTAAGAACAATATTGGTGTTAAGTGGGTTTATAAGACTAAGTTGAATGCAGATGGTGAAATTGAAAAGTACAAGGAAAGACTTGTAGCTCAGGGGTTTAGTTAGCAAGTCGGTATTGATTACAATGAAACATTTGCTCCTATAGCTAGAATTGACACTGTGAGATTGGTATTGCCTATTGCAGCTCATAATAGATGGATCATGCATCAGATGGACGTTAACTCTGCATTGTTGAATGGATATTTGGAAGAAGAGGTTTATGTAAGACAACCTCCGGGTTATGAGATTGATAAGCACATAGATCAAGTTTATAAGTTGAGGAAAGCCTTGTATGGATTGAAGCAGGCATCCAGAGTTTGGTATAGCAGGATTGATGAATACCTGATCAGTGTTGGATTCAACAGAAGTCCAAGTGAACCAACTCTGTATACAAAGATAGATCAGAAAGGTAAAATTTTGATTGTCTGTTTGTATGTTGATGACCTGATTTTTACTGAAGATCTATCTATAGATGATTTTTAAAATGCCATGAAAACAGAGTTTGAGATGACAGATTTAGGTTTGATGAAATTTTTTCTTGGAATTGAAGTGGATCAATCTGATGATGGCATTTTCATTTGTCAAACTAACTATGCAAATGAAGTGTTGAAAAGGCTTAGAATGTTGAATTACAAGCCAGCTGCAACACCAATGGAAACTGGTATTAAACTGAGCAAGTATGATGAAGGATCATATGTTGATCCAACCCTGTATAAGAGGTTGGTTGGAAGCCTTATGTACTTAACAACAACCAGACCTGACATTATGTTTGCTATGAGTTTGATTTCTAGATTGATGGAGACTCCAAAGAGTACTCATTGGCAAGTAGGAAAGAGGATCCTGAGATATATTGCTGGAACAACTGATTTTGATATCCGATACACATCAAACTTGAACTTTGAGTTGATCAGATATACTGATAGTGATTTTGTAGGTTCCATTAATGATAGGAAGAACACATCTGGGTATGTGTTTAGCCTTGGATCTGGAGCAATGGCATGGGCATCAAATAAACAACCCATTGTGACTCTATCTTCTACTGAGGCAGAGTATGTTGCAACAACTGCAATTGCATGTCAAGTTGTGTGGATGAGAAGGGTCTTGAATGAATTGTTGCATAACCAGAATGATGCAACCCAAATTGTCTGTGACAATAAGTCTGCCATTGCATTGTGAAGGAATCATGTTTTTCACAAACAAAGTAAGCACATTGATACAAGGTATCATTTCATTCGAGAGCTGGTAACTGGTAAAGAGATTTTTGTTCAGTTCTGCAGATCTGAAGAACAATTTGCAGACATATTTATGAAGCCTTTAGGAAATGAACTGTTTAAAATTCATAGAAAAAATATTGGGGTCTGCAAGCTGTAATGCATTGTTTACAACAATTTTGTTTTACATAGTTTTAGTTTGTTTTTGTTTTTAAATGATTAAGAGGGAGTATGTTAGGTAGTAATCATTTCACTGCCTCTTTGCAAACGGTGAATCGGTGGCTGTCTTGACCCTTCAAGACTCTAGGATTAAACCACCGATTACAATTTTGTTTTACATAACTTAAACGGTGGCCGCCTTGACCTTTGCAGGCCACAAAACACCATCACCGCCTTGATTAAAATCCTTTAGAAGATCGAAGGGGCAATTTTCTGTGTTTAAATACCAGAGTCGAATTTGTAATCAAATATCTTAAAAACATTTTTGAATCAAATTGGTTACTTTGTATTTGGATCTCTACTCTGCGTTTATATTTTACTGAGTTTGTAAACTCATTTTATCTCTTGATAAAAATTTGTTTTTGAACAAACGCAGTAATTTTTTGTTTTTACCGATTGGGAATCTGGTTTTACATTTATCCCAAGATTATTTGTTGGAGCGTATATGATTTGGAAAATCATTTTAATTAAAAGATTGTTATTTCGCATTTCGGAGTTCACTTATTAAAAGTGTGTGAAGTTCCTTTGCTTTACCAAACACCGAAACCCAAAATTGTTGGGCCCACACCCTATTTGCATTTCGTGATTCGACAATCACTATGTCATTTTGTTTTGTGCGTCGGGTGTTAGCAAAACCCGAACCCCAAACTCCACCCTGCCTGGCCCCATAGTTTAATCGCATTTCGCGATTTCGGCAATCAGCATGTGTTATGTTTATGTGCTCGGCATTTGTAATCGTCGAAACCCGAATGTCGATTGACCTCCATTTTTTACATTGACGCCCCATCCCAAACCTCGTTGGAAGTTGGCATCACTAACAACGACACTATCAACAACTTTTAAAGTATACGTGGAAGAGCTTTATTGTCTTAATCTTCCCATTAGGCGATTTCATTGGTTTTGGTTCGCACATTTCGCAAACTTCAACAAACCCCTTTCCAAGAGAAAGATTCTCATTTGAAACTTCCAAGAGGCATCCAAATCGTTCTATCATCTGCTATGTAAATTCGCAAGGAAGGCAATGTCCATTTCTGACATTCTAAGTCAAAGAACACTTTCATTTCCTTCCTCGTGTTAAAATCACTCACAAAAATCATTTTTTTTACAAATTAACAACTATTACAACTTCTGAACAACATAACTATAACAATAGACTATGTTATATTATTAAAAATAACAGCAAAGGAAACGGAAAATTATTGAAAACACACACAATCGAAAGATAAAAATTACAATCTCTTGCTATCTATTCTATACTATATATATTTGAGAAAACTTGTAGATAAGTTTCCTTTACTTTTTAAGGAAACCTTGGTCAATACTAGTACTTAGAAATCGAGAGAGCAACCATTGCACAAGATTAACACACAATAATAGAATGTATTACACAGACAAATGGAGGTTACATATATAGCATCCAGATCACCGACTCCTAACAATCTAGATCCTAAGAAAGTGGATCTGATTAACTAAAAATAGTTAACCTAGAAACTCACAGTTACAATAGCTAACTCACAGTTACAATAGCTAACTCACAGTTACAACAACTAACTCACAGTTACAACAACTGTAAGGCTAACTCACAGTTACAACAGTTGTAAGCATTATCGCTAACACCCTCTCTTAATGCTTACATTACAAATATTACAATCACAAATTACAAAACATAACAAAAAGGTTACAACACAAATTTTGTCATGTATGTCTCACTGGTCCTCATATGCAGTTACACCCATCTCTAAACTTCAGAGACATGCTCTTTCTCTCCCATCATCTTCGAGCTACCACTTCATACAGCACAAATACAACCGCTTCCGACCATCTTTGAAGTATCTATAGGATCAACAATTCTAAACTACCCCGAAGAATAGTCTCGATACTGAAACAATCAGTAATCGATCTTACAAAATGACCTTTTTACACAGATTCATCAATACAATGACAACCCTTAACTAATGATCTTGAAGCACCGAAATACAACAAAAATCTCTAGCTTTTAACAAACTTCAAACTAGTTATGCGTTCGTTCTTATAGCTCCAAAGAACATCAAGAACTACATACTTGAGTTATATCACTCTGTTCTTTGAGTGGTTCTTGACAATATAATTTTACAAACAAAAAATAATATAACATACACAAATCACATCACAGTATATGTAACACTACAACAAATCTACCAAACCAACTCAAACACTTGTTGAACGTAAAGTCCACACATTGCAACGGGAATCAGAGTTTCGGCAGAGAGAAAATTGAACCCTGCTGTCAATGCCAAAGTAGATCTGGATCTCTTTTCTTCCACGCAGCTGTCACTGATCAACGAATGCACAGGCATCTAACCTCTCACAGTTTGATCAACGAATATCTGGGCAGTGATACCCTCGTCAGTTCTCCTACGCAGTGGTCCTTTATTCAAAAGGAGTGTCTCCCGTAGCAATCTCACAAAACACACAGAAAATTTAGAAATTCAAACCCTCTAACCTAATCTACTCCTACAGCGGAATCAACTTATCACTCTTCTCTCATCTTCCAACCCCTCTCGTGAGAGAGTCGGGGCGGTCCTTGCTCTGATACCAACTTAGAAATCGAGAGAGCGGCCATTGCACAAGATTAACACACAATAATAGAATGTATTACATAGACAAATGGAGGTTACATATATAGCATCCAGATCACCGACTCCTAACAATCTAGATCCTAAGAAAGTGGATCTGCTTAGCTAAAAATAGTTAACCTAGAAACTCACAGTTACAACAGCTAACTCACAGTTACAACAGCTGTAAGGCTAACTCACAGTTACAACAGCTGTAAGCATTATCTCTAAGGCATCCAAATCGTTCTATCATCTGCTATGTAAATTCGCAAGGAAGGCAATGTCCATTTCTGACATTCTAAGTCAAAGAACACTTTCATTTCCTTCCTCGTGTTAAAATCGCTCACAAAAATCAATTTTTTTACAAATTAACAACTATTACAACTTTTGAACAACATAACTATAACAATAGACTATGTTATATTATTAAAAATAACAGCAAAGGAAACGGAAAATTATTGAAAACACACAAAATCGAAAGATAAAACTTACAATCTCTTGCTATCTATTCTATACTATATATATTTGAGAAAACTTGTAGATAAGTTTCCTTTACTTTTTAAGGAAACCTTGGTAAATACTAGTTACTTAACATTTTGTAAGAGAAAATGCCCAAGGAAAAATGTGTATTCACTGTTTTCTTTGAGAAATGGGCAGTGATTACACTGGTCACTCAATACAGATTACCAAGGAAAAATGTGTATTTACTCTTCAATACAGATTAACAAGAAAAAATGTGTATTTACTCTTTCTTTGAGTAATTGCAAGGGATATAATAAAATGTAATTAGGAAGAGAAAATGGGCATTGATTACACTGGTCACATATAGAAAGTATTAATACTAACCCAAAATTCTCTACGATATAATTACTCTGTCACATAATCGTAAACATTTCTGAAGATGCAATTGATCCCAAAGCCTAAATTTTAAAAGTAATAATAATCACCCTAATATTCCAAGTTACAATATTCACCCAAATATGATTATTTTATGTTAATATATTCGTAAACATTTCTAAAAATGCAACTCATCTCAAGTCTCTGCGACTGAACCCCGGGAAGCTTGGAAGATTTGGCATACTCACACGCAACAGGAAACTGTGGAATACGGTTATTGTGGAAGATTATTATTGTCTTAATCCTCTCATTTCTTGACTCCATCTTGTCTTGTGGTTTTTGGTTTCTCGTGTTTCACAAATTTGAATCGACCTCTCTTCAGGAACAAAACTATCAAATAAAACTTCAGGAAGTCGAAACTCGTTCCATCAAAATCGTTATGTCATCTTCATGTAAATTTGCAAGGACGACAATGCCAATTTATATCCTTCAATTCATTAAACGTCTCCTCATTAGTGAAATTACTCACGAAAATCTTATATACTAATAAAAGATTATAACAACTTTTAAATACAACTATCAGCTTCAGTAAGATGTTATAAATATTAATACAAAGTTATCTATTTCCAAAATGTTCAAACAACAAAAATTCACTGTATAGAAATTGGAGGAAACTAATGGATGTTATATATATAACAAACGTCTATCTTCAGTATAAGTAGAAAGTTATAAGTTAATATCCTTCTATATATAAATGTCTAAATCCTTTTATGTAAAAATACCATTGACTTCGATGCAACAAACCGTTCAAACGTCTATGTGAATATCTCCTTCACTGATTTTGAATATATCTTTTCCATGGCACGTATTTATAAAAAAAAATATTATAAAATGTGGCATTATCCATTAAGCCATGTTATATATACACGCTACACACCATATATGCCTATTCACTTTTAGGAATGCTATATATGCTACACACCATAGACACCTATGCACTTTCAGGAATGCGTCTGTCACTTTTAACCTGTTTCTTCTATGTTGCTGAGAGTTGGCAGGCATTTCCTTCTAATTCATTATTCCCTTGTACTATCACAATTTGAAATTTTCAGTGTTTTTCCTGTTTACCTCAAAGCATAAACTTTTGAATACTAAAAGCACTTATGGCTTCCTTCATGGAAAAAAAAAACAGATTTTTCTGCACTAACCCAATTGTTTAACCACATTTTTATGCACTAACCCAATTGTTTATTGATATCTTTAAGCTAGAACTATAAGCATTATTTCCCAGAAATTCAACCATTATAAAGCGAACTTTTTATTCCAAGCAGAAAAAGTCTACATTATTGACCAATTCTTGGCTCTTCAGTTGACAAGTATTTGCACATTGACATGGCCAAGACAATTATGCCATAATCAATTAAAAAATGTGTTTTCTAACGTTTTCCAATATAATGTCATTTGTTACATCGTTTGAACGAAGCTCGGAAAGCTAGTAGAAATTATCATATGCTGAAGGATAATCCAAGTTAAAAGAATTTACATGGTACTATACTAATTCATAGATGATTCCTGATCAATCTAGACAAACGTAACAAGCATGAATTTACTTATGGACGCTTTATAATTGTATGCATACAATCGTTTTAGCCAAATGCCTACACAGAAATAGCTCTTGACCACATTCATGTTTGGTAATTATGAACACCTTTTTTGAATAGTATGCATAATCCTTTTACCGAAATGCCAACACCAAGAAATAGCCGCGTGATGTGCTGTAAAAGTATGCACTAGTCTTGATGAACCATGTACTTGATGCTGTTGAAGTTATTCTAGGACTAAGAGAATCACATACTGAAAACACTCGTACAATAAATGAATATGAAATTTGCAATATAACACTAGCTACCTATTAACATTTTTCTCATTTTCACAGTAGACTACAATTCCAAAAGAAAAGAGTAATTACAATTCTGAATGGGTGACATATCTGATTGGGCATTTCTAAACACTAAAGAATAAACGAGGGTAAAAATTCACAAAGATTACAATTAAGAAAGAAACGATTCAAGAAAAGTTACAATTCTGAATGGATGACATGAGTGATTGGGCAATACTAAACAATAAAAAAATAAATGGGATAAAAATTCTCATAAATTAGAGGAAGATTGACGTGGACATGAATGAATTGGAGGAAAGTTAATGTGAACATGCATAAATGTTTAATGTACACATTACTCTGACCACAAACTTAGAGGAACCGTAATGTTAGTATGCATAAAGGTAGACATTATTGTCATCATGCATACCATTCGCTGTTAAAAAAAGATAATATTCTCAAAGGCACATATTATCACTACCAGATATTCTATCATATTTTGATAAGATGTAAACCAATTAATTGTTCAGTGTATTGGGTCCTTGTGTTTATCTTTTGACTCTTATTTTGGAATAATGGCATAGCTCGTAGAATAGTGCCATACTCGAGTGAAGGAATTCTAGCTGCTTAAAGGATCGCTAATAGAAGGATTCATTTTTCTGCACATTTGGCTTCTTCTTGGGGTTGTTCTTGTGCTTTTATATGTGGTATTGCATGTTTTAGGGTATTGTCAAGATCTTCATGCATTCATCTTGCACAACATTCAATTGCCGATATGGGTGCAGATACGTGTTATAGCCATTCATCCTAATTACTTACATAGGTCTCTTTGTCCATTGATATACAATATCCAAGAGGTTCTATATTGAGCAAAATTGTTTTAATGCCTTTCTTTTATTTTGCACCTATTTATCAATTGCAACCGGTACGTAGGTGGGTTTAGGATGAATACAATCACCATTCAACTTGTTAATTAGACACATTTCGGGTTTATAATAAGCGATGAAAACTGATCCAACGAAGAACTTATCAGCAAAGAAAATCTCATTTGCAGAAAGGGTCGTCTCTCCCAACATATTGTAATAATGATCTCGATATTGTTACTAAGTTAACTACCCAAGCTATCCAACATTTCCACTTTCTAAGGACGGGCTACTCCTACTTAAGGGGAATGGATCCTTAAAAGACGATAGAAGATATGCATTTAAAGAACACTCCAAAAA
>JASDQU010683243.1:34710-45680 GCA_032191745.1 Picea mariana
GATCTGTGGTCACTCACGACCATCAGATCGGAGGAAGGAGCTGGAAAGTTAAGTACCTTAACCTTATAAGTATTAATCGACGGAAGAGATTTCGTCGGGGAATCTGCGGTCACCTACGACCGTTAGATTAGTAGGAGAAAGTAGGGCGTTAAATGCCTTACCGCTTGGTTTTCCAGTGTCTTCGTGGGTAGCTAAGAGTTTAGGACCGTAGATCCCCAAGGTTCATGAGAGTATCTGGACCGTGGATCTTTTCCACACCCAGGGAATCATGGAAGAATACATGGGTAGGAACCATTATGAGCCGTCAGATCTCGGCTGAAAAACCCGACAGCCGTTGGATCTGTCAGGAGTTACCCGAAGGTTAAGACTCCAGTGTATTAGGGGCAAAAACCCCGGGACAGATTTGAGCCATCCGATTGATAGAGGCCACGTGTCATGAGATCTCCCATTTTGGGAAATCGGGAATCACGGAATCGGGATTCCTGTTGACAAGAGTTCGGGATTTTCTATGGTGAAAACCTCGAGATGGATCTGAGCCATCTGATTGATGAAGGCCACACGTAGTGAGATCTCCCATTTCGGGGAATCGGAAATCGCGAGATCGGGAGTCCTGGCGACAAGGGATCGAGATTTTCCTGGGTGGAAACCCCAAAGCAGTTGTGGACCGTCCGATTTAAGGAGGTGATGTGTTGAGAGATTACCCGTTTCGGGGATCGGGGATTCGGGACTTCCGCTGACAAAAACTCGAGTTCTTTCCTTGACAAATCCCGATCCATAATGTCAAGACAATAGCATGTGGCTAAGTCCCGATGGATGGACAAGATTCCTTCGGGAAATCTCAGGGTCCTTAACGACCGTCCGATGTGAGGAAGAGATGCCAGTTTTACACTAGGGCGCGAGCGTGCATTAGGGAAGGGATGATTTTAAGGATGAAAATTTATTTTAAAATATAGAAACCTTGGCGAATCTTACTAATCGTTCATATGCCAACTATAAATGTTTGGCGATATTTTTGTAAAAATATCCAAATTTCTAAGAATTTTATATAGTTTTTATAAAATTTTGGCGATTTTTAAGGTAAAATGATTTTATCCTATAGAATTTGGGCTAATCATTTTTAAAATAACGAATCTCGTTTTTGGAAAAACCATGTAAAATTAGCCCATGAGCGAATTTTAGCCCCTAAAATCATCTATGCATTAGGGTAAGTAGCGAACAGATTTGGATTGCCAGAGTCCACCCGCCCAGATCTACGGCTGAGGATGCATTCCAGACCCCCCTTGCCATTCTGCCTTTAATGGGGGGGGGGTCCGGAATTGGACGCGTAACTCTCGAACGGTCGAGATTAATTCATCATGATCAACGGCGCTCAGGCGGATTTCGGACCCCCCTTGCCATTCTGCCTTTAATGGAGGGGGGGGTGGTCTGAAATAGTGTGGCCTGTGAAGTGGGGCCCCTCCTGTCATGTCGACCACCATGTCGCGTTTCCCTCTCTGCCACCTGTGTTCCACTTAACCGTGCAACGGGGCCGTTTCTCATTGGCTGTTCTCTAGCCCTGTTGGGATTTGTTCCTATTAGCCATTTGCTAACCCTGTAGGGATTCGCCCCCATTGGTCGATCGCTAGCCCTATCGGGATTCGGCGGTTGCCAAGTCAAACGACTCGACGTCACTGTAGCGCCAAGGTGTGAAATATGAAAGAGGTACTGCGTTTATTCGGACTGTGATCGTGACCCGCGACCACATGGGAGCGGGGAGAGAGAAAGGACCAGCTTACGTTGGTCCTCCATGGATGTTTAGGGCTTCTGATTCGACAGAAGACCAGAAAAATCCGATTTAGGTAGTGGGTATGTGACATCGAGTTAGATCCTCGAGCATACTATGGACATGTAACAATAACAATTCAAGGCTAAGACAAGGACATTAACAAATTAAGTCATGAAATGGCCCAACTCCCAACCAGATGAGGACCTCTTCGACATTCCGTCAATAGGGCCCACACAATTGCCACAAATACAGAGACATTAACACCATGTTAACCAATACGTGGTCAATACATCAGTATCTTCATGATCAGTACCATGTTAACTAAATTAGTGGATTCAAGAACAATAGCTTCTTGGCCAAAGGTAAGAAGCTTAAATGAGGGGGGGTATGAAGGAAGGAAAGGAAACAAAGTTGAGCTTGTTGGAATTATGACAACAATTAGTTATGGTTATAATACAAATTTACATATTGTAAATGTTTGGTAGTTTCTATAACATAAGAAGTTCATAAACCAATGTAACCAAAGCAAGTTCTTGAATTGATGTAACTATCTAACCTGTTTCGTATATATCCATGGAGCTTGGAGAAACATTTTGTAATGTGATAAGCCTATCTTGAATAATAAGACATATCGATACCCATACCTTGCCCCGTGGAGGTTTCCATGACACAATGTCAAGTTTTTACCACGTAAATCTCATGTGTTAATCTATGTGATTGTTTTATCTATGTTGCCATATTTCTTGCATTTAATTAATGTTTCGGGCTCTGAAAACCAACAAGCGATATAAGAGAAAAAGTTGAGTAAATTTGAATTGGTGGAAGAAGGTCTGAGTCTGTTTGTGAGAGATGGAAGAATTGAAACCTTGGCCGCCATTCGAAGAGATCCAAGTTAAAAAAAAAAAACCACCTCCAAATTCAAAGAAACTGGAATATGTTTGGACGCTCAGGGTGTTCGCGTGCGAGAGAAGAGAAACCAAGTTGGGGGTTCGCCGAAGTCCATTTAGTTTTTCAATAAATGCAAGGGTGTGTGATTGGAGGAAAAGGAAGGTGTGAAATGAACCCTAGGAAGAACGTGCACTAAGGGGTTATTAACACAGTTGGATTTTCTGAAAATTTGATCTTGTTTTTTGTTGGTTTATGAAGGGTAGACTGTTTTTTGCGGGTCGCATGTTTGCAAGAAGAGGTCACATGATTGGTTGGGTTTTGTTTGTTTGTGGAGCAATCAAATTGCAAAACTAGCATGATTACACAACAAGAGAAGACAACATTAACTGCAAGGGGGTGGTGTGAAATTCGTTTTGGAGAAAGATATATTTATATATTTTTTATTTTTTAAATATATGTTCAAAAGAATTAAAAAAAAAGGTAGTCTTGTGGAAGTTAGGGGGTTTGAAGTTGGTTACAGATTTTGAAGTTTTTTTTTATGGAACCGAAGCATATATATTTTTATGGTGGGTGGAGTATTTAAAATTTTATGTAAAATCAAATTGATTTTTGAAGTAAATAATAAATAAAAAAAATTGATTTTTGGTGTAAATATTAAAAAAAAAATCAAATTGATATTGGCAGAGGGAGTACGTGTGTAAATAATTAATGGCAAAGATAACAAGTGCTAAATTCAATATTAACAAATTTAATGGTAAAAATAATTTTGAATTGTGGAAACTTGAAATGCGAGATTTGTTAGTACGACAAGGGTTGCATAAGGCTTTAGATGGCAGGAGGAAAAAACCCGCATCTATGATCAATGGAGAGTGGGAAGACATGGATGCCAGAGCCCTTAGTACAATTCAGTTCTCTTGTTGATGATGTCTTGTTTAATATTGTTGGAGAGGAAACGACAGCAGACTTATGGAGAAAGATGGAAATCCTATATATGTGTTTAATACTCTTATTTGTCAGTTGAATAGTATGGATGTTAAACTCGATGATGAAGATAAGACAATTACATTGTTATGTTCTTTACTTGAATCTTGGGATCATCTAGTTACTTCCATTAGCTTTAGTACAATCGAGACTCTTGAATTTGACACTGTTGTTGGAGCTCTATTGTCTAAGGAGGTGCGGAGAAAATCTAGTCTTGAAACCTCCACACTAGAAGCATTGGTGGCTAGAGGTCGATCCACAAAAAGGGGAGAAGATTCAAGTAGAACATCGAGGGCTAAGTCGACAAGCAGAAAGGGTAAGGGAAGATATTGGCACTATAATAAAGGTGGACATCTTAAAATGGCTTGTTGGAAGTTGCAGGAGTCCAAGGAAGACTCCAAATCAGAGGCAAATCTGGTTGAATCAGGTCCAGGTATGATTGACGAAGCCTTGTCTATTAGTAATGTCTCTGAATATTATGAAGAATGGTTTTTAGACTATGTTGCCTCACACCATATTTTCCCAAATAGAAATTGGTTTACTTCTTATCAAACAGTTGATAGTGGAGTTGTTCTTATGGGTAATGATAATTCTTGTGATGTTATTGGGGTCGGAAGTGTAAAAATCAAAATGTTTGATGGGATTATAAAGACATTAACTTATGTGAGACATGTGGCTAAACTAAAGAAAAATTAATTCCTCTAAGAGTGTTGGATTTTGGTGGTCACGAGTTTTCAGGTCAAGGTGGAGAACTGCAAGTGTTCAAGGGAAGTTTGATGGTTATGAAAGAAAAGAAGATTGGAAATATGTATAAGTTGGAAGGAAAAACTGGAAAAAGTGAAGTTGCGATGGTATCTATGAACAGGAAAGGGATTGGGTTGCAGGTACCAGCAAGCCGTAATTTATTTTCATACTTTCAACTATGAACTATGAACAAGAAAGGGATTGGGTTGCAGGTACCAGTAAGTCGTAATTTATTTTCGTACTTTCAATTGAATTTTTGCAAGTTTTATCTTTGTTGATTACAATGATGGGGTTAAGGGATGTAGACTAAGGGATCCTACTTCCCACAAAATTGTCACTAGAAGAGATATGTACATAGAACAATTTGTAGTTGTTCAAGATTGCAAAGGAAGATTGGTTTGAAAATTCAGAGAATCATTGTATAGCCTTAAGGTACCAAGGCAATTGTACAGGATGTTATATATTTTCATGGAGAGCCAGAGTTTCTTAAGAAGTGAATAGAGCCATTGTGTTTATTTTGAGAGGTTCGAAGATGGTACATTCATGTTCTTAGTATTATATGTTATCCTACTCATGTTTAAGATTAGCAGGTTAGAGGCTCAGTTGACTAGGATGTTTCAGATGAAGGATCTAGGAGCAACAAAACAAATCTTTAGCATAGGAGTACACAGAGACGGGAAAAATAATAAGTTGTGGTTATCACAACAAAAGTCTATGGAGAAGATATTGATGTGGTTCAGTATGAACATTGTGAAACTAGTAAACATCCCTATAGTTTTCCATTATAAGATTTCTTCAAGTTTATGTCCTAGTTGTAAGGAAGAAAAGGTTTTGTCTCATGTATCGCATGTTAATACAGTAGAAAGATTGGTGTTTGAGATGAAATGGTCAAATATTTCACATGCAGTTGGTGTTGTTAGTGGACACATGGAAAATGAGTGCTTCGATATCTTAGAAGCACAAGTATCACCTATAGTGATTGCATGATTTATTATGTGGTTATGTTGATTTAGAAGACTTGAACAAAAAGAGACCTACCTCAAGTTATGTCTCGCATGAATGCAAGGATCTATTGGGTAAGTTTGGACAAGTACATGATATGGTGTTTTGTGATGGTCGAAGCATTGTGTATTTGACTAATCGTCCAACATATCAAAATGAGACAATGAGGTGGTGTGGACCATACTAAAGCAAGTTGTACAAACATGTTCATGAAACCGATACTGTTAGAGAAGTTGTGGTGGAGTGTGGCTTCTCTTGGCTTGCAAAAGAGGTGATGAATGGGCTTGGGCAAGGTATCAGGTAAATTATTGTCAATTGTCAAGGTGGAGATTGTTGGAATTACGACAACAATTAGTTGTGGTTATAATACAAATTCACATATTGTAAATGTCTGGTGTAACCAAAGCAAGTTATTGCACTGATGTAACAATCTAACCTATGTTGTATATATCCATGAAGCTAGGCATTTTGTAATGTGATAAGCCTATCTTGAATAATAAGACATACCCATACCTTGCCCATTGGAGGTTTCCTCGACACACGGGGTTTTACACTTAAATCTAGTGTGTTAATCGATGTGATTGTTTTGTCGATGTTCCCATATTTCTTGCATTTAATTAATGTTTTAGTCTCTGAAAACCAACATAGCTGTGAACTAAAGAGCCTATGAGAACAAAACCAAAATGATTGATAGTTGATTTTCATATGATCTAAATCCAAACTGCATTAGGGAGCAAGAGAAAGGGGCCAAGGCGCCCATTGAAGAATGGTAAGGAGCAGCGGTGTGCAACTAGAACCATACCCTGGCCAGCGCGTTCACGGAGCCTGCGCTCAATCACCATACCATTTGACCTGGCTTCTTGCTACATGGTTGAGCACACCTTTTTCAAAAGCACTCAACTATTTGATTAAGTTAATGTATATGTCATGCTGTGTGACTTCTTGTCATCTCATTTGAAGAAAATAATTCTTCAATGAACCCTTAATTGACACCCACGATTCATACGTTCTTGACGCCCCATCCCAAACCTCCTTGGAAGTTGGCATCACTAACGTGCAGAACGACACTATCAACAACTTTTAAAGTATACGCGGAAGAGCTTTATTGTATTAATCTTCCCATTAGGCGATTTCATTGGTTTTGCTTCGTACCTTTCGCAAACTTCAACAGACCCCTTTCCAAGAGCAAGATTCTCATTTGAAACTTCCAAGAGGCATCCAAATCGTTCTATCATCTGCCATGTAAATTCGCAAGGAATGCAATGTCCATTTCTGACATTCTAAGTCAAAGAACACTTTCATTTCCTTCCTCGTGTTAAAATCGCTCACAAAAATCATTTTTTTTACAAATTAACAACTATTACAACTTCTAAACAACATAACTATAACAATAGACTATGTTATATTATTAAAAATAACAGCAAAGGAAACGGAAAATTATTGAAAACACACACAATCGAAAGATAAAACTTACAATCTCTCGCTATCTATTCTATACTATATATATTTGAGAAAACTTGTAGATAAGTTTCCTTTACTTTTTAAGGAAACCTTAGTGAATACTAGTTACTTAACTTTTTGTAAGATAAAATGCCCAACGAAAAATGTGTATTCACTCTTTTCTTTGAGTAATTGCAAGGGATATAATAAAATGTAATTAGTAGGAGAAATGGGCAGTGATTACACTGGTCACTCAATACAGATTACAAGGAAAAATGTGTATTTACTCTTCAATACAGATTAACAAGAAAAAATGTGTATTTACTCTTTCTTTGAGTAATTGCAAGGGATATAAGAAAATGTAATTAGGAAGAGAAAATGGGCATTGATTACACTGGTCACATATAGAAAGTATTAATACTAACCCAAAATTCTCTACGATATAATTACTCTGTCACATAATCGTAAACATTTCTGAAGATGCAATTGATCCCAAAGCCTAAATTTTAAAAGTAATAATAATCACCCTAATATTCCAAGTTACAATATTCACCCAAATATGATTATTTTATGTAATATATTCGTAAACATTTCTAAAAATGCAACTCATCTCAAGTCTCTGCGATTGAACCCCGGGAAGCTTAGAAGATTTGGCATACTCACACGCAACAGGAAACTGTGGAATAAGGTTATTGTGGAAGAGTATTATTGTCTCAATCCTCTCATTTCTTGACTCCATCTTGTCTTGTGGTTTTTGGTTTCTCGTGTTTCACAAATTTGAATCGACCTCTCTTCAGGAGCAAAACTATCAAATAAAACTTCAGGAAGTCGAAACTTGTTCCATCAAAATCCTTAAGTCATCTTCATGTAAATTTGCAAGGACGACAATGCCAATTTATATCCTTCAATTCATTAAACGTCTCCTCATTAGTGAAAGTGCTCACGAAAATCTTATTTACTAATAAAAGATTATAATAACTTTTAAATACAACTATCAGCTTCAGTAAGATGTTAAAATTAAAAGCTGACAGAACGGCTAATTAAGGACATATATCCAAACCAAAAAATTTACATTCTCAAAAAATATTAATACAAAGTTATCTATGTCCAAAATGTTCAAACAACAAAAATTCACTGTATAGAAATTGGAGGAAACTAATGGATGTTATATATATATATATAACAAACGTCTATCTTCAGTATAACTAGAAAGTTATAAGTTAATATCCCTGTCTAAATTGTATTATGTAAAAATACCATTGACTTCGATACAACAAACCGTTCAAACGTCTATATGAATATCTCCTTAACTGATTTTGAATATATCTTTTCCATGGCACATATTTATAAAAAAAATATATTATAAAATGTGGCATTATCCATTAAGTCATGTTATATATATATATATATATATATATATATATATATATATATATATGCCTATTCACTTTTAGGAATGCTATATATGCTACACACCATAGATACCTATGCACTTTCAGGAATGCGTCTGTCACTTTTAACCTGTTTCTTCTATGTTGCTGAGAGTTGGCAGGCATTTCCTTCTAATTCATTATTCCCTTGTACTATCACAATTTGTAATTTTCAGTGATTTTCCAGTTTACCTTAAAGCATAAACTTTTGAATACTAAAAGCACTTATGGCTTCCTTCAGAGAAAAAAACCACATTTTTATGCACTAACCCAATTGTTTATTGATATCTTTAAGGTAGAACTATAAGCATTATTTCCCAGAAATTCAACCATTATAAAGTGAACTTTTTATAACTCTTGGCTCTTCAGTTCACAAGTATTTGCACATTGACATGGCCAAGACAATTATGCCATAATCAATTAAAAAATGTGTTTTCTAACGTTTTCCAATATAATGTCATTTGTTACATCGTTTGAACGAAGCTCGGAAAGCTAGTAGAAATTATCATATGCTGAAGGATAATCCAAGTTAAAAGAAAACACCAAATCGACACGGTACTATACTAATTCATAGATGATTCCTGATCAATCTAGACAAATGTAACAAGCATGGATTTACTTATGGACGCTTTATAATTGTATGCATACAATCGTTTTAGCCAAATGCCTACAGAGAAATAGCTCTTGACCACATTCATGTTTGGTAATTATGAACACCTTTTTTGGATAGTACGCATAATCCTTTTACCGAAATGCCAACACCAAGAAATAGCCGCGTGATGTGCTGTAAAATTTTGCACTAGTATTGATGAATCATGTACTTGATGTTGTTGAAGTTATTCTAAGACTAAGAGAATCACATACTGAAAACACTCGTACAATAAATGAATATGGAATTTGCAATATAACACTAGCTACCTATTAACAATTTTCTCATTTTCACAGTAGACTACAATTCTGAAAGAAGAGAATAATTACAATTCTGAATGGGTGACATATCTGATTGGGCATTTCTAAACACTAAAGAATAAATGAGGGTAAAAATTCACAAAGATTACAATTAAGAAAGAAACGATTCAAGAATAGTTACAATTCTGAATGGATGACATAAGTGATTGGGCAATACTAAACAATACAAAAATAAATGGGATAAAAATTCTCATAAATTAGATGAAGATTGACGTGGACATGAATAAATTGGAGGAAAGTTAATGTGAACATGCATAAATGTTTAATGTACACATTACTGTAACCACAAACTTAGAGGAACAGTAATGTTAGTATGCATAAAGGTAGACATTATTGTCATCATGCATACCATTCGCTGTTAAAAAAAGATAATATTCTTAAAGGCACATATTATCACTACCAGATATTCTATCATATTTTGATAAGATGTAAACCAATTAATTGTTCAGTGTATTGGGTCCTTGCGTTTATCTTTTGACTCTTATTTTGGAATAATGGTATAGCTCGTAGAATAGTGGCATACTCGAGTGAAGAAGTTCTAGCTGCTTAAAGGATCGCTAATAGAAGGATTCATTTTTCTGCACATTTGGCTTCTTCTTGGGGTTGTTCTTGTGCTTTTATATGTGGTATTGCATATTTTAGGGTATTGTCAAGATCTTCATGCATTCATCTTGCACAACATTCAATTGCCGATATGGGTGCAGATACGTGTTATAGCCATTCATCCTAATTACTTACATAGGTCTCTTTGTCCATTGATATACAATATCCAAGAGGTTCTATATTGAGCAAAATTGTTTTAATGCTTTTCTTTTATTTTGCACCTATTTATCAATTGCAACCGATACGTAGGTGGGTTTAGGATGAATACGATCACCATTCAACTTGTTAATTAGACACATTTCGGGTTTATAACAAGCGATGAAAACTGATCCAACGAAGAACTTATCACCAAAGAAAATCTCAATTGCAGAAAGGGTCGTTTCTCCCAACATATTGTAATAATGATCTCGATATTGTTACTAAGTAAGTTAACTACCCAAGCTATCCAACATTTCCACTTTCTAAGGACGGGCTACTCCTACTTAAGGGGAATGGATCCTTAAAAGACGATAGAAGATATGCATTTAAAGAACACTCCAAAAATTTATTTTGGCTAAAACTTAGTCATCTAAACTCTCCTAATCTTATAAAGTGAACCAGACATTCAAAACATAGAGTCGGATAGACTATAAATCTAGCTTTCGATGGATACAACAAAAATCGATATGCCCTCGAGTGGATAGCCTATGCTGTAAATAATGCTCGGTACACTCCAACATTTACTTCACTTCTTGACTACACCCAAGACTCTTTAAGTTCATAGTTTATACGGTAATGCGCATGTAAAACATTTTCCAAAGACTTCTACAATTAAAAATCAAACACCCAAGACTCTTTAAGTTCATAGTTTATACGGTAATGCGCATGTAAAACATTTTCCAAAGACTTCTACAATTAAAAATCAAATCAATGCAGTCTCTTCCACTACAGCCAGTACAAACAGGCCTTTTATTTCGTAAACTGTTTGCACGATCAGGTCTTATAATTATTCTGCTAAATACGGTTTGTTGTGTAATATAATCGGGTTTGGTAATCCAGACATCCATGCGCGCATTATAAATGTGTATGATTAAGTTGTCATATGGTACAAAGCCCTGAACTATCCAGTACAATATCTTTATCCAACCGTTGTCTTGCTAGGAATTCAA
>JASDQU010683243.1:45780-57289 GCA_032191745.1 Picea mariana
TTTGGCCTTTCTGAATTCCTCAAATTTATGACTCTTGGAAGTCTTTTGCTTTTTCTGTTTTCTTCGAGAATAGGAACTGGTCCTGCTGTTGGAAGATCCTTCTGAATCGCTGGCTTCCTTCTCAGTGGAATCGTCCGGCACAGGTCCTTTACCTCTGGGGTGGACCTTTCTTGAGGTGCTCCTCTCAGTAGGGCAACTGATACGACCGTGTTTTTTCACTTCGGGTTCATGTTGCATTTGTCACTGTAGGTCGGATAAGCTCTGGAGTAACACTGCATTAATTTCAGTTTGCTTTTCTTATTCTTTCATCATCCTTTCATTGTCGGCCTTGCAGCTTTGCAACTCAACCATGAGACTCCTCACAGTCTCGGCTAGGTCTGGAGGGGTTCCTATCGCTCTTCTTTTGTCAGACTCTTCATCTCTATTGTGGGAGCCTTCTCCCATCTCTTGGTGAGTCACCATTCTCTGCGTCTGTAAATTCCCGCGGCTGATCATCCGCTTAGGTGAAAAGACAAACGCTGATTGTTAGTCAAGAGTTAGATATATTTTTATAATCTGCGCATGATTTATAATTCTTTCACATGCATACACAGTCGGGTTCTCGTTTCCAAGTTTTTAATCCTGGACAAGAGAGTTACGTTAGGGGTTTCTCTTCGTAGGAGTACTTCGAAGGAATCTTATGCGCAACTCGTTCATGAGCCCAATCAGACCGAGTGTTGTAGCCATGCTCTGATACCACTTTATCACATACCCACTACCTAAATCATATTTTTTTGGTCTTCTGCCGAATCAGAAGCCCTAAACATCCATGGAGGACCAGCATAAGCTGGTCCTTTCTCTCTCCCCGCTCCCATGTGGTCGCAGGTCACGATCACAGTCCGAATAAACGCAGTACCTCTTTCATATTTTGCGCCTCGATGCTACAGTGACGTCAAGTCGTTTGACTTGGCAACCGTCGAATCTCGACAGGGCTAGCGATCGGCCAATGGGGGCGAATCCCTACAGGGTTAGCAAATGGCTAATAGGAACAAATCCCAACAGGGCCAGAGAACAACCAATGAGAAACGACCTCGTTGCGCGGTTAAGTGGAACACAGGTGGCAGAGAGGGAAACACGACACGATGGTCGACATGACAGGAGGGCCCCCACTTCACACGCCACACTATTCCGGACCCCCCCCTTCACACGCCTGAGCGTCGTTGATCATGATGAATTAATCTTGACCGTTTGAGAGTTGCACGTCCAATTTCGGACCCCCCCCCCATTAAAGGCAGAATGACAAGGGGGGTCTGTAATGCATCCTCAGCCGTAGATCTGGGCGGGTGGACTTTGGCCATCCAGTTCTGTTCGCTACTTACCCTAATGCGCGCTCGCGCCCCAGCGTAAAACTGACATCTCTTCCTCACATCGGACGGTCGTTACGGACCCTGAGATTTCCCGAAGGAATCTTGTCCATCCATCGGGACTTCGCCACATGCTATTGTCTCAACATTATGGATCGAGATTTGTCAAGGCAAGAACCCGAGTTTTTGTCAGCGGAACTCCCGAATCCCCGATCCCCGAAACGGGTAATCTCTCAACACGTCACCTCCTTAAATCGGACGGTCCACAACTGCTCCGGGGTTTCCACCCAGGAAAATCTCGATCCCTTATCGCCAGGACTCCCAATCTCGCGATTTTTGATTCCCCGGAATGGGAGATCTCACGATGCGTGGTCTCCGTCAATCGGACGGTTCATATCCGTCCCTGGGTTTTCACCATGGAAAATCTCGAACTCTTGTCAATAGGAATCTTGATTTCGCGATTCTCGATTTCCCAAAATAAGAGATCTCACGACATGTGGCCTCCGTCAACTGGACGGCTCAGATCCGTCCCGAGGTTTTCACCATGGAAAATCCCGAACTCTTGTCAACAGGAATCCCGATTTCACGATTCCCGATTTCCCAAAATGGGAGATCTCACGACACGTGGCCTCCGTCAATCGGGCGGCTCAGATTCGTCCCAGGGTTTTCGTCCCTACTACACTAGAGTCTTAACCTTCGGGTAACTCCTGACAGATTCAACGACTGTCGGGTTTTTCAGCCGAGATCTGATGGCTCATAATGGTTCCTACCCATGCATTCTTCCACGACTCCCTAGGCGTGGAAAATATCCATGGTCCAGATACTCTCATGAACCTTGGGGATCTACGGTCCTAAACTCTTCGCTACCCACGAAGACACTGGAAAACCAAGTGGTAAGGCATTTAACACCCTACTTTCTCCTACTAATCTAACGGTTGTGGGTGACCGCAGATTCCCCGTTGAAATCTCGTCCCTCGATTAATACCTATAAGGTTAAGGTACTTAACATTCCAGATCCTTCCTCCGATCTGACGATCGTGAGTGACCACAGATCTCTCGACGGGATCTCATCCATCGATTCGTTACTTCATCCTTATGTTGTCATCTCGGTTTTTAAGAGGATCGTTCTTCCTTATGCAGGGTTTCTAAGGCCTTACGCCTTCACAACCGCCTTCCCGGTTCTTGATGGGCTTTTCAAGGAAGGTAATTCTATGGGGAGAGTTACTCAGGGTACTACCTGAGGTATATAAGGATGTCATCCTCCCGAGAGCCAGGCGTGAAGTCTGAATTGGAACAGTACGCACACAAATAACGAATTTATGAGGACATAAACCATACGTAGTCTTTCCATATAAATATACAACTACAAGTACTGATCAAAACACCATACAATCATTCTTATAATGAAATCATTCACAGTTTCACAACTTATGAGCATAATTATCAGAATAAGCATATATATATATATATATATATATATATTTCAAGATGCCAGAGGCAAAACACTTATCAGAGATAACACCAGGGGTCAAGCAATTGCTGAGAGGGGTGTTCGTTTCCACCCAACCGTAGGCTTAGCGACTCCCAGTGGATTTACCACTAGCCACCCTCGAGCTGAGACTGCGTCTCTGTTTGCCAGTGACCAGGAGCGAAGGTTGCAATCCTTCCTCTCTGCTATCACTCACTCTGCATATTGCCAGAGTTCTCCCCTCGCGTCTGCTCCTGCCCAATCGCTTCTACCCCACGCCTTATCCTCTTGCAAGGTTGTGTGTGGTGCGATTACCCTCGCACTGGCCAGTCATGATGGCTCTACGGATGGGCGGTTCACCTCCCCATCCCTCATTAATTCCTGAGGAGCCATCAACCTACTTGTTTGAGAGGCATTTAATTCGAGGCCAGTGAGCTGCTTTTGGTTCTTCGGGCCAGTGGAGTCCAAATACGGTATTAATTCTCGGTGGAAGTTAACGCCACCTTTTCAGGTGCCTTCCACCGCCATCGTGGTCTCTTTTCTGCACATCCCCTCTCAACAGTCTTGTAATAAAATTCATAAGGTTATTCACATTTATGAGTTTGCCATAGTTCTTGGCCAGTCCAGTTATTTTTACTAACTAGGGGAAACAGGGTATTACACTCGACTCCCAACAACTCAGTCGTGCAACACTGTAATGATTTTCACTAGGGAGCTTGGCTGCACCAAGGATACTTCGTCTAGACTATACCTCTTCACCTTTAACATATCCATATTCAGTTCTAGACTACAAGGAGAGTCAAGTCATCTCACCCAACTTGCGCCACCAAGGCATCCACCCAACTCTTCACTACACCTACGTTCTCTTATACGTATTCTATTACACAATTCTATAGTTAGTCAATTTAAGAACATGCAACCATTCACAGTACAAGAACAGACATAAGTATGGTTGGGTGGCATCAAAGTCTTTTTATACAAATGCTATCACAATGCTTACATGGAGAGGAGCTCACAACTCTTTACATAAGAAATACAAATCTAGGCCAAGTCGCACCCCACTTTCCTACTCATACAACTATGCGCTCATTGTCGCAACTTGAGTCTGTCTTGCAATTACCACAAGTCCACTCTTTGTTGTGTGCACTATCCTGCCTGACCTCCGATCTCATCCGTCATGTTTTCATAGACCCTCGTATGCTCTCTATAGTGTTGCGCGCTTTAGTGCTCCTCAACTCCAACTCATCGCAAGGCATGCGGAGGGGTCATGTTGACCCACCATCACACTCAATGTTGCCTAAGAAGATGGGTCCACTTCTTTGTGCACTTGCCCAAGCTAGCCTTTCACGTGCTCTCATGCAAATTGAGTCCATGTAGCTCCTCACAACCTCATGGCGTGCTCCACAATTCATGGGTGAAAATCTCCCTAGGCGCATCGTGCCCAAGGGACACCCCAAGACTCACCCATGTGTTCTCTGTATGAACCTTGGTTGTTCCTTTCTCCGTCTCAGCAACTAAAATCCACGTCTTTCCTTCACCAATGTTGATCAGGTGGAGGTGATGCGAGCCCTCCTCACCGAAGGCTTTACAGTTATGCCTCCCATATGCGATGCGACAATGCAAGTGGAAAGGAAGAGAGAAAGACCTATTTTTTTCACCCCAAATGAGTTCCCCCTGATGGGCCCTGCCATTTGGATGTGGGAGTGCCAAAATATTGGGATACGATAGCACAAAGCGAAGTGATTGCTTCCTCATTCATGGTTTGTTCATGCATCATGGAGTGCATTCAGGGATTAAGTGTATTGATTTAAGTGATGATACAATGAAAAATGATGTAAAAAAGTCACATAGTTGCAAGGATTTCAACAATGATATAACTAATAGTTGCATTGATTTCAGCAATAACATATATAAATACGAAATGATATATTTATTTTAGTCATAATACAATGAAAATTTATTTAAAGCAATCAAGTAGTTGCATTGGTTTAAGTGATGACCTAATGAAAAAAAATAAAGTGCATTGATTTTAATGATTATATAGTGAAAATTCATTTAGAGCAATACGTAGTTGCATTGATTTCAACGAAAACCTAATGCAAAACAATAAGGTACATTAACCTTACTGATGATACAATGAAAAATCATTTAGAGCAATTAGGTAGTTGAAATGATTTCAATAATGAAAAATATTATGGTACATTGATTTCAATTATAGTACAATGAAAAATGATTCACTGTATTAGAAATATAAAAACTAGCTTCCTATTACACCTATTGAAAGAGGCAACAAAAATTAGCTTACTTTGAAACTTGCTTAGGCCTGCTTAAAAATCCATAAAATTTCAGAGGGATTGATGTTGGAGACATGTATTATTAATATTGGGAAGCAAGAGAGACATGGTATGACATTTAATACAATATCTAGAGTTAAAGATTTGATTGGTCTACGATTTCAACCTCCCTTTAACACAAATTTACTTAGTTGTAGGCTAGCAAGTAGTTTATGCTTTCCTCCCTTTAACAAACGTCTTGATGCACAAATGATGGATCCATATTAACTCTCTAAGTATACTTCTAACCTTACACATATACATAATGGTGATTATCTACAAATTTTGTGTGACAACCCACAACTGAAACCATCCTAGATCCATTGTAACTCTAGATCTATCAAGTTTCAAGAGGGAACAAATCTCTAGATGTACAAACCTTTAACATTTTCTCAAATTTTGTACTCTAAAAAAAGTTTTCACATTGAGAAATTTTATCTCTACTTAATACATTCGCAGTTAAGATAAATCTAGACTAGTTCTTAAGAAATGTGGTTATAAATTAATGAAATTAAAAATATAATTATATTATTAACATGTAAATTAATAATATTTTAGTTTAATTTCTAAAATATTTGATTGAAAATTATATATATTAAACTATTTTTGTCAACCCATGTTTAAAAAAGTTAAAATTTGTAAATTCAAAAATATATCAAATTTTGTAGGAAGAATGGTTATATGATGTACAAAAATTTGATCTCTCAAGAAATATTTATAAAATATATGTATATCAAATTTTGTAGGAAGAATTGTTCTTTATGTACAAGAAATTTGATCTCTGCAGAAATATTTATAAAATATAAAATATAGAACATTGTACACGGTTAAAAAATTATGATAGACATATAGAACATTGTACACGGTTAAAAAATTATGATAGATATGTACAATATTAATTTTTTTTTTTTATCGATTTAATTATAAAATATGCAATTGAGAAATATATTTAAAAAAAATATAGTCGACAAACGTGTGCAAGGTTTTTGTATGTTTTTTTGGGAAGTTGAGTGTTTTTTAATATTTAAAAAAATCATATATAAAGTTTGATTATTTAAATTTTTTTATAAAATTAAGAAAAGTATAATAATAAAAATTTATGCAAAAAAATACAAGATGAAATGAAATTGTTTTATATTTGATCTTTAATGATATTACAACCTTTTCTTTAAGCTTAATGTACATGATGTGAAATGAAATTGTTTTATATTTGATCTTTAATGATATTACAACTTTTTTTAAGGTTAATGTACATGATGTAAATGTAAATTGAGAGTTTTATAATCTTCATTTTAATGTATATGATGTAAATTGCTACTTTTATAATTTTTATTTTTTTTGTTTGTGTAGAATGCACATTAAAATATTATTGTAAATCACATTTTAATTTTGAATTGATTATGTGTAGAGAGGGATCAAATCTTTAGAGGTGCAAATTTTTCTTCAAGTTTTTGCAATCTAAAAAAGGTTTCTATTTCCCCATCATCCGAACATACCATGATTGTCGGATTATCCAATTACAAATGCATATTAAAAAAACACATTTTTACCTAATGACATACTAGACCAAGTTGATCTTAACTAACTCCTACATGTCTAAATATCCTAAAATCCCCCCATAAAAACAACTTGGGATAGGATTAAAGGATTTACAAAAGCAACACAATATGAGAAGGAGTGAGGCATCAAAACCTATTGATTTGATTTATCTTAACACATGATAGATACTATGTTAAGATGGATTTACATTGGTATACTATTTAAATCAATGTCTTCAAAACATATAACATATACATATCTAAGTCAAAACAAATATTTTAGCTCTTTCACTCCATAAAAAACACTGGAGAATAATTAATTATGAATGTTACTTTATTTAAAACTTTATTTATAATTTATAAATTGAATGGTGAACATTTTAATATTTGCATTTTTGCATCTCTGAGTTCTTCATGAATATGAATATTATATACCAAATGTCAATTCTAAGGTAGTGTATTCAATTTATTTATTTAAATTGAATCATAATCGGAGCATTGGCAGAAATAGAAAAATGACATAAAAGCAACTCCATAATGAAACAATATGTCCATCCTCTAATTTGCATGATAAATGAATGAAGGCCAATTAAGAAAGGGAGGGGTTCTCCATTATACTCCTCTCCCATTACATTAATCAACATTAAACCCATGATGTAGTAGTGTCTAGTCTAATGAGATTGAAAGAACTATGGGTTATGGCCATTAATATGTTGTCATTTCTAATTAATACGAGCATGTTGCAATCCATCTTCTCTTCATGTGTGGGGCATCTCTGGCATTGTGGGAAGAATGGCTTAGTGTAGGAAGAATTATTGTGTGATGTGTGAGTTGGTGAAGGTCAACAGAAGTGTGAAGTGGTGTGAAATGGGTGTAGTAAAATCCCAACAATCTGTGGTAAACTCGGTTCTCCAATGAAAACATTGGTAAGATGTATGGGAGGAAAATTTGTTGGTGAAAATTCAAGAACGAGATAGACATGTTTTTTTAGAGTGTTGCTTAATTAAGGAAAATAAGAGACCTAAAATGTGACTTTAGGGAATTTGAGTAAGTACAAAGAGGCAATTTTTTTGAATTAGGCCTTGCGTTGGAATCTATGGTTTCCATGATCATTCTTTTCGCTAGTTTCATCAATCTTCCTTCAAAAACTCTTCAATCCCTTGGTCCTTCTACCTTAGACTGATTTGGCTAGAAGCAAGAATGTGCATGGGATCAATGCAATCCCACTTTGAAATATGAAGCCTTGGGAATTGGTTTTCTCCATGTAGAGCAATCATAAATGGATGTGCATTATGAGGAGGACAAGAAGGAAAAGTGGGTTTTAGAAGATGATGTACATGTGCCTAATGTTCTAATATCCATTTTTGTTTAGAATGTTTTGTTGGGTTGCTTATTAATAATAAAGTTTGTTGGCGAGTATACATGTTAGGCTAGCTATGTCAATATGTGTTCTTATTTTGGAAATAAGATGGAGGGTGTTCTTATTTTGGAAATAAGATGGAGGGTTCAATATTGACTGGTGAGGATACATCCAATAATTAGGTCTTCTTTTAATGTCCACCATCAAATAATTTCATTGTTCAATTGTTAATTATGGGATTAATAGTTCAATGAAGCACATGACCAATTTCCATTCATATCCTCAACCCTCTATCTAATAAATCTTCTCGTTCTTTTTTATTCCCTCCATTTCGATCATTGTCATTATGTTTTGGACGGGACAAGAAATAAATACCTACAATTGTTGGGCGGCCTTTTAGCTATGGTTAGACATGTATGGTTCATGGATGGGAGTTGTGTGGTTATCTTATGAGTGATATGTATGTGTGGTTTACGAATGGTGATCACTATCAACGTTCACCATCTGTTATTGATGCAGATGTGCTAATTTTATATAGTTACTAGATGTTTTGAAATAATAATTTTATAATTTTACTTATGAGTCATGGCCATATTTTTATCAGTGATATTGCAAGGCTACAAAGCTATCTAATTTGATTGTGATTTTTTTTAATACAAATATTATTTTTAATTATAAAAAAAATTCTAATTATAAAAAAATGAAGAATCAAATTATATATATAATTGAACTGTCATTTTTAATTCAATTTTATGGTAGTTCAAAAAAGAAGGTAATCCTTTTCCTCTTTATGAGAAGGTAATCATAAAGAGGAAAAGGATTACCTTCTCTTTTGAACTACCATAAAATTGAATTAAAAATAAAATTGAATTAAAAATGAGAGTTCAATAATGATGAAAGATTATGAAATTATTTTTTAAAATAATTCACGAAATCAAGCTATTTGATTTATAAAAATCATAGAGGAGCTTTTTATATAAAAATCCAATAGGGGTGGGCTTTTGACAATCTCTCCATTTTTTTAACCTATAACGTATATTGGTTGGTAAATTCAGTGTTTAAGGCCATCTCCAAAAAAAAATCATTTGAATGTTGAAAAATGTTGGACTTCTACGATGAAAGATCATGTTAAAACATATTATTGTGAGAAAGGTCTTTATGAGATTCATTTTGTATGAAAAGAGTTCACAAACATAACGATTCGAGGAGGGCCATAGTCTATAAGGTCTTTATGGTTTGTAAGTGAGTTGATGGTTGGATGGATTTTCCTGTGAAAAGGGATTTTCTCAATAACTCATCTTTTTGTTTGTGCTGTAATATTTTAGGATACTAAAATTTTAGAAATCATTAAAAACTAGTTAATAATTATATCAACAATTATAGTGGCACCATTAATTTTGAACTTGGTTCAAATCAATTCAATGAGTTATTAAATTTCATTGTTAAAATGAAATAAAATTATATTATCTACAACATGGAACAAAATTATATTACAACTAAATATTTGGTGATATGATTATGATTATTTTATGGAAGATTATTGTAAAAGATTTGAAAATTTTTCAAAAGAAAAAAGAATATTTAGGAAAATCAAAACTTAAAAAAAATGTCACAGAAGGAAAAATCTTTAAGATAAGTATAATTTATCAAGAAGAAATAAATTTGAGTTGGAACAATTGGACACATACTTGAAAGATTTTAGTGGAGAAACTCATCTTCTTTCTTCTTTTAGTAGAAAAAGATCAAACAAATGGGAATGAAGACATTTTTAATGTGGAAGGAAAGGATAGAAACTTTGACCATGTTGAAAATTCATAAATAAATTTATAGTTTTTTGAATCATCCTCAAAATGTGAAGATGTTAAATCATCGAATCTTTTTACTTTATTATAAGATTTCAAATAAAATATTAAAAGATTATTACTCAATTAAATTTTTTTAGATTAAACCATGAAGTAGTAGAAATTGATTTTTTTTTTTAATATGTATTCATTAAAACATGTAGAGCACTAATTTATTTGTTCCACATAATTAGGCCAAAACATCAAAATTTCAGAATCTTTATAAAAATCTAATATGTGCCTTGTAATGAAATTATAGGGTGTAATACTGTGTAATAATTCACTTTACACTCCTAGGATATGTGTACATTATAATGTAATCAATATGTATGTTGATGTGAATGGGTTGAATATGTAATACCATCTATAAATACTACCCTGAAATAAGGGGTGTACCCTCATTTTTCACTAGTGAGTATTAAGTATTTCATGTTGTTAGCCATTTGTGTGCGTTGGTGGGAAGATAGGGCACATGTATCTCAACATTGTATGTGTATTGTTGTTGAATTATTTCAGAACTCTCAATATTCTTCCACTTGTCTTTATTATTAGGTGGGCATATGAGAAGAGAATTGATGATCTTGTCCCCCATGATTGTTGACTTAGGAGATGATGTACATCCTTAAGTTACATCCATCACCTAGACCCTTATGAAGGTCATGTTGGGAAGAGATCATTTTGAAGAGTTCTATGGTGGCTTTCATGACCTATGAATGTCATCATAACCTAAGGTTATGATATAATGTGAAAGATTATACCACCTAGACTTATTTACAGTTTTGATCTTTTTCTTAATTTCCATTGTTTTGTTCTTGAAGGAAAGCAATACATGGTGAAATTTTGGGAGTAATTGAACAATTAAACCCAAACGTTGATGGAAAAACTTTTGGTGTGGATAATGCCTTATAAAATATGTCTCACAAATGCTAGGCATGTGGGATTAAGCACAACAACACACACAATTAGAATTAGTTTTAATATGCAACAAATTTTGAATGTAAGAACATGACATTCAAGTATGATACTGTTGTGGATATCACATGGATAACAATCATAAATCAAATATAGCCCACAAAACATGATATTGGAATTGTTGATGATGATAATACAAAAATGACGAAATATATCACATCATTAGTGTGCACCATAAAGTTGGTGTATAAGTGACAAAGCTTCCATAATGGCAAATCTTTTGATGTATTCAATATCTTAAAGGAAGCAATAAAAAGTAATATGCAAATATTAATATTTTCAACATTCTTATTGAATAAACATTAATATTAAGCGAGAAAAGTAAAATGCAAATAGTAATATTTTCAACATTCTTATTGAATAAACATTAGTATTACACTTTTTCTTATCATACTTAATGTATAATAAATCTAATAGGTAAAACCATTTTCTTTTTTAGTTTTTTGTTTTGCCTAAATTAACAAGCACTAAAAAATTTTCATCTCACTATAATTAATACAATGAAAATAAACACTATTTAATTTAGAGATTAAAATGGAATATCATCTAATTTAATAATTTTTTAATTATATTTATACTATAAAAAAATTTATAAATATAAAATTATGCACTTTTCCCTTATAAAAAAATTGTTTTTACTTTTATTTAAATAAT
>JASDQU010683244.1:40526-55231 GCA_032191745.1 Picea mariana
AGCTACCATGTGCCCCTTTTTCAATACCGTGGTTTAAATTGTGGCCCGTTCTAAAAACATTAAAGCTCGAGCATGTTCTGCCCCCACAATCCAGCTCAACCGTCGATCTCCTGACCTTGGAGGTGTTTCATGATCAACGACTGAGATCTATCATCTTTTTCCTTCCTTCTCTCCTCCTTTCACGTGCACTCCCAGATCTCCACGATCTGTCGACACGTACCCCCCTTTAAAATCCACATCTATGATTGATTTCTCCTTTCGGGCTTCAAGAGTTTCAACTCTCAAATATTTTCTTCCTCTGCATGAAAATATTCCGAAGTGGAATATCTACTGACACCTGTCCCTTTCAATCAACATTCGTGATTGATTTTTCCCTTCGACCTTCGGGTGTTTCAACTCTCAACTATTTTCTTCTTCCGAAGTGATTTCTCTGAAATGGTAGATTGTTTGGCACATATCCTCCTCAATCAACGGCTCTACCTCTGCTTCGATACTTTGGCCATTTTAACCAGATCAATGGTCCTTCGACCCCCTTCTCAATCAACGATCGAGATCTCCCTCGGGTCTTCGAACTCCAAAAATCTCAAATCTCAACTTTCTCTTTCCCTCTAAGTGTGCGTATTTTTGTCACGTGTCCTCTTGGATCGGACGACTAAGATTCACTTCGGGTCTTCACCCAGAGTCCACCGATTTATGTCGTGTGTACTCCTTAATCTGATGGCTCTAATTTAATTTAGGTCTTTACCCGAAGTCCATAGATTTATGCTGCATGTCCTCCTGAATCCGACAGGTAAGATTCACTTCGGATCTCAAGGATTCAAAAATCTAAATACTCCACCTTTGCTTCCTCCTAAAGCTCACGATCTGTCACCACACGTCCCTCTATATCTTACAGTCCATATTCACTTCGGACTTTGGATTTCAGAAGTTTCAATTCTCAACTGAAACCCAAATTTTTTTATCCGAAGCTCGCGATCGGTCGCCATGTGTCCCTCTGGATCTGATAGTCCATATTCACTTCAAACTTCGGGTTTCGAGAGTTTCAACTCTCAATTGGAACTCTCAAGTTATTTTTCTCGAAGCCTCTGATCTATTGACACATATCTCCTGGTGACCAACGGTTAGGATCTACTTCAGCTATTTCACCTCCTCCTTATCCACAAACTTCTGAAGTTGTGGATCTTGTGCCACCTATCTCTCTTGACGATGGATAGTCCTAAATCACTTCGGGACTTCAAGACTTTGGTAAATCAATCCTCCTGTGCACACAAAGGTTAAAACCTGTGCACTTTACCTTATATCGGATGGATGTCGATCCTTTCTACTCAGATCCTACGGCTAGGATATGTTCTTCTCCTCATCCTTTGCTTCCCTGGGTGTTGATCTAACGGTCCAGGCTTCTCCCCACAACCGATCAGGTGGCTTCTGTCTCTTCTCCTCCTACAATTTTGACTTCTTCTGACTTGGAAGAGTTTTGTAGATGATCAAAGGCTTCATCCCTTGAAATTTCTCCCGCAAACCTGGCTATATTGGTTCTCGTATGCGTTTGTTGCTAACACTATCTCTTCTGAGCTTTGGGACTTAGAATAAGTATGTCTCTGCTCACTCTTTGCTCTATCTCTTCTGAGATTTTTTAATTGACTCAGAACTCCAAAGGAATCGACCCTTCTGCTTCCTTAGAAGACTTCTGGTGCCCTCCTGGCACACCCTGTTCTCTTCCTCTTGAAATTTTTGAACTTGAAACAACTTCACGCATCAACGCTCTCCTTGCGCTCAATGAAGATTTTCCAATGGTTTCTTGAAACACTCGTCTAAGTGTTGGGCTGATGCAATATTTGCACATGTATTCCCCCAGAGTATTCAAAAACTCTATGAGTATATCCCTCTGATACTCTTCTCTTTGAACTCAACAAAGAGTTCTCTTTGTGCACACTTTCACTTGCACAATGCCCACCTAGCATATCTCTACAGAGTTATCCATGACTTTGTCTCTCTGTGCTTCCTCTGCACAGTTTACTCTCCAAGGTATTCAATAACTTTGAGGTCTCCCTTAAGTTTTATGATTGCTCTGGTGTGCCCTCCTGGCACGTTCTTCTCTAACTCGAAAGAATTCAGATGCTCACTCCTTGTGTTGGCTACATAGTCTCCAATAATCTGTTATGCACTCCTTTCACAGCCTAAAGAACCCAAAACAATTCAATAGTTCTCAATTGGATAATGAATTCTATCCTTACCCTGCATATGAAATATAACTCATACATCTACAACATAAATTCACAAACACACGCATAGATATCATTCATAGAACACAGATAACAAAAATGGATATCATATGCAGGAAAAACTTCTTTCTTTCTATTAAATCAATATCTGTTTACAAATATGTATATAAGCTGGACTATTACAGAGTCTCAGTTATTTCTCCTATTCTCTCCTCTGAGGATTTTCTAACTAAATTGTAGCTACTTCCTATTCAGTAACTTAATCTCCAACAGCCTCATTTGGGCATACAATGCCTCTGGATATCCCAGAAGGTTCCTAGGGTTCCCTCCGACTACCTCTCTTATAGAATTAACAACTAAAAACTACTCAAGTTTCGTTACATTAAATTTTGAGAGTGAAACTCCCATATCTCTCATGATCATTCAGTTTCCAAGTGTTTCACTCTTCTTCAATCATCCGTTCAAAACAGATAAGTAGGAAACGTTAGCTTTTAGATTCCAAAAAAAAATTAAAAAGGCACACTATGGCATTGAGTTGTCTCTCCAAGTGGGTTTTGTTGACGATGCTCCTGCATTGCTTGAAAATACCATTGGTATCTTGAAGGGACAATTAGAATATTATGAGAAATTGAAAGATAAAATGGATCACACAAAAGGGTAGCTACTATTGACAATAGAAAAGTTGAAGAAGTTCGAAAAAAGCACTGAAAATTTAAATGAGATCCTTAGTAGTCAAAGATCTCCAAATGACAAGACATGACTAGGATACAATGATCATAGATGATTTTAGGGGCTAAATTTCGCTCATGGGCTAATTTTCCATGGTTTTTCCAAAAACAAGATTCATTATTTTAAAAATGATTCGCCCAAATTCTATGGGATAAAATTATTTTACCTTAAAAATCGCCAAGATTTTATAAAAACTATATAAAATCCTTAGAAATTTGAATATTTTTACAAAAATATCGCCAAACATTTATAGTTGGCATATGAAGGATTAGTAGGATTTGCCAAGGTTTCTACATTTTAAAATAAATTTCCATCCTTAAAATCATCCCTGACAATGATAGTTTGAAGACAACAAAACAAGAGAAGGAATATGAAAAGGATGAAACCAACACTCCAGAGAAAGTTGAAAAACAAGACAGAAGACTAGAATTCAGAAGGAATGAGACATCAAGAAGATCCTCTCCCATCGGGTATGAAATCAATCATTATGAAGAAAACTACATATGAATAAATCGTGAACCCAGATGGACTACACCACAAAGAAGATCACTTACTCCTAGGTATCAAAATTTCTTTCTTGGACATTGTTATACTTGTAGAAATTTTGGACACAAGGAAATCAATTGTAGAATCAATGAAAGGAATAACTACACAAGCTACATGAATGGTGAAAATAATAGATACAAAATTGTTCGTAGACCTGTCAACAAAAATCATAATCCATTTGACCCATTAATGGATCAAAATATTGTATGTTACAAGTGCAATAATCTTGGTCACAAAGCATGAGATTGTAGAGAGATGAAGGAATATAATCATATGATAAATGTCTCTATACCAACTACAACATGGAAAAGGAAAGAAATTCCACACAATGACAACTTTTGAATAGCATTGGTCGCTAAAGAATTCAAAGAATAAGATGAATGGTTCATAGATTGTGGGTTCTCATCTCATATGACCTGGGATCAAAGCAAATTTGTCAGTTTGAAGAAAAAGGGTGGAAATGTTGAAATTGGATATGACTCATCTACAAAAATACTCGGAAAAGGAATTATAAATCTTGGAAGTGAAAATGTAAAAGAAGGAAAAGTCCTATTGGTTGAATATCTGAAGCATAATATCCTCAGTATCATCAAAATATGTGATCAAGGATACACTCTTATGTTTGACTCCTGAAAATGTAAAATCAGAGAAAATAACTCAGGAAGATTGGTTGCAACTGCAACAAGAAGACTAAACAACATATACATCCTAGACATGAAGAAGAGAGAGAAGATAGAAGCCACAAAAAAGGATTCAAAGGAAGTAAAATTCTCAAAGACCAAAAATAAGGATGAAGTATTATTGAGTGCCACATGTTCAAGGAGAGCATCCCCAAAGAAGAAGGCCGCCTTATGCCATTGAACTTAGGGGGGGCTACCCCACCCTTTTCCATTGATTTAAAAGGGGGAGAGAAATTGGGATCATGATGACAGGGGGAGCATGAGTGTTTTCATAAATGACAAAGGGGGATATTGTTGGAATATTGGTTGTTTTCATTGATGTTAACCCTAGTCATTGGTTTTGGACCACAAGATTAATGAATGTAATTGGACATGAAGGACAGTGCACATGCAGATACAACGCCCATGGATGGATAGTATACATCATGTTATTTTTAGTGGTAGGTGGAATGTCACGTGGATCCTCATGGTTGAGGAGAAATGAATTTTTGAAGATGACAAAGTGAATTGAAGAAGGAAGTACATGTTGGCCCTAAATATAATTAAAGAAAAGAATTACAAAATAAGAAAGTGTCAGGTCATCCCTAATGTTAAAAGGAAGTGACATAAAGGGTATAAATACATCTGATTAAACATTCATTTTTCAACACACACAAGTTTTTTAATGAACAAGGAGAAATAAGTCGAATTTCAAAAGAAATCTGAAGTAAAGAAAGTCGAATTTCAAGGGAGGATGAAGTATTTTTGTGATGTGTTCTAAGGTATGTTATTTACAGGTCATCTTACCATTTTTTCTATAACGTTTTTTTCTAGAATGATTCATATGGTTAAATTGGTATGGTACTGAGAAGACATATCTAGGTACCTGTGGTAAAAATTTCATCTCTTTATTCGCTAAACTTTTGGAGATACACTCTGTGGAAGATAGGGATTTTGACTAGTCCTTACGCTAGTCATAAACATGTGTTTTGGGTAAAACAGTCATAATTCTTCATAGAGAATCCAAATGAAGTGAGACCAATTGCATTGGAAAGAGTACAAGATTTTTTTTCATGTGTAAAAATTTCAAAATATGATGTTAACAATTGAGCACGGGGCATGATGTACAAGTTCTCACTCCTTACTAAACCAGAATTGAATAAGGTTTACCATTTTCTCTATAACTCATTTTCTGGGAGGATTCAAGTAGTGAAACTTGGATGAGTTTCAGAGAATACATTGAGTAATATTATCTATAGGATCAGAGTATTCCAAGAATTGAAGAATTGTAGAAGTTGAAGAAGTCTCGGGAAGCATTATCAGGTTCTATTTGATGGTTGGTTGATGGTGATAATTTAATGTAAAGTTTTATTATCTCTCATATATTCTTGGGTGGAAGGAAGGGGAAAGCATGGAGAGGTCAAACCTCTCTTGATATTGGATGATTGTATCTTCCTTTTGGAGGTTTATCCCTCCCTTTATATTTGGAAGATGTAGCTACCTTTGGAAGTCATTACTTCCCTTGAACAATAACTATTGATTATTTCTCATATATTGTGCATGGTGTATTATGGTGTATTGGTGTAAATCGTATACTATTGTTCATTTCTCATTGGATATAATTGAATGGATTAAGTGTAAGTTGAATTTTTTTTTAACTTGTACTTGATATTGACTCACCCCCCTCTCAGTATCAACAATTGGTATCAGATCCAGGTTGCCTTCAGAACAATTTAACCACTGGAAGGAAAATCCTGAGCAGAGATGGATGACCATGAGAATATTTCAAATGGGATTCAACGATTTGATGGAATAAATTATGCATACTGGAGTGATAGAGTGAAAAATTACCTAACAACTTTGGGAGTAGACATTTGGTACTCAGTTGTAAATGGCTATGTAATCCCAAATAATGCTCCAACTGATCCAAATGAGAAGAAGCTTATGAGTTATAATTCAAAATCCAGACATGTTATTCTAAGAGCATTGGCACCAACCATTGCTATCAAAGTGATGGGATGCAACACTGCTAAAGAGGTATGGGACAAACTCAAGAGTATCTATGAAGGTGATCCAAAAGTTAAGCAAGTCAAGCTTCAATGACATAGAGCAGAATTTGAAAATTTGAATATGGATGAAAATGAAGATATTGCAACCTATTTTCTTAGAGTTTATGAAGTTGTTAATTCTATCAGAGGATTAGGTGAAGAGATCAATGAATCATTGGTTGTACAAAAAGTGTTGAGATCACTTCTCTTGAAGTATGATGCTAAGGTCTTCGCCATTGAAGAAACTAGGGACTTGACCAAAATGACAATGGATGAATTACACGGGTCTCTTATAGCATATGAAATGACAATAGGTACAAAAAGTGACCAGCTAAACAATGAAGTAGCCTTTAAAGCCATAAAGAAGACAAAAGACAAGGATAGTGACCTTGATGAAGAAATAACAATTTTTTTAAGAAGGTTCCAAAAGGGAATTGGAAGATACAAAGGTAAGTCTCCTCTCAAATTCTTTACCTGTGGTAGAATAGGACATATTGTTGAAAAATGATACTATAAAAAGAGAAGTCTCAACAATAAAAAAGAGATTCTACTCGAAGGATGATGACATCTCCTGAGATGAGAGTGATTAAGAAGATAATGATGGAGGAGAAGTCCTCTTCATAACCCAAAAAACCCAAGATGATGATCACAAGAGTTCTAAAGAAGAAGAAATCATTTTTGAAGATTCAGATGAAGAAACCAACCTTGATTCCTTTTGGGGATACAAAGACAACGTAGAGAATGAACAACAAGATGAGAATATTGAAAAGTTGAAGCATGTTGAAACTAAAAATAACAAGATTAGAAACACAAACATAATACTAAAAGGTGAAGTTAAGTAGTTGTGAAGAAGAGAATTACAGGCTTGAAAATACCATTGGTAACTTGAAGGAACAATTAGAAGATTATGAGAAATTGAAAGCAGAATTGGATCACACAAAAGGGGAGTTACTATTGACAATAGAAAAGTTGAATAAGTTCGAAAAAAGCGATGAAAAATTAGATGAGATCGTTAGCAGTCAAAGATATCCAAACGAAAAGACAGGACTAGGATACAATGATAGTTTGAATACAACAAAACAAGAGAAGGAATATGAAAATGCTGAAACCAACACTCCAGAGCAAGTTGAACAACAATATAGAAGACTAGAATTTAGAAGGAATGAGACATCAAGAAGATCCTCTCCCATCAGGTATGAAAGAAATTATTATGAAGAAAACTACATAAGAATAAATCGTGAACCCAGATGGACTACACCACAAAGAAGATCACTTACTCACAAGTATAAAAATTTCTTTCTTGGACATTGTTATACTTGTGGAAATTTTGGACACAAGGAAATCAATTATAGAATCAATGAAAGGAATAACTACCCAAGCTACATGAATGGTGAAAATAATAGATATGGAAATGTTCGTATAACTTTCAACATAAATCATAATCCATTTGACCCATTAATGGATCAAAATATTGTATGTTACAAGTGCAATAATATTGGTCACAAAACATGAGATTGCGTAGAGATGAAGGAAGATAATCGTATGCCAAATATCCCTATACCAACTACAATATGGAAAAGGAAAGAAATTCCACACAATGAAAACTATCGAATAGCATTGGTCGCTAAAGAATGCAAAGAAGAAGATGAATGGTTCATAGGCAGTGGGTGCTCATCTCATATGACCGGAGATCAAAGAAAATTTGTCAGTTTGAAGAAAAAGGGTGGAAATGTTTCATTTGGAAATGACTCATCTACCAAAATACTTGGAAAAGGAAGTGAAAATGTAAAAGCGGGAAAATTCCTATTGGTTGAATATCTGAAGGATAATCTCCTCGGTGTCAGCAAAATATGTGATCAAGGATACACTCTTATGTTTGACTCCCGAAAATGTAAAATCAGAAAAAATAACTCAGGAAGATTGGTTGCAACTGCGACAAGAAGACTAAACAACATGTACATCCTAGACATGAAGAAGAGAGAGAAGACAAAAACCACACAAAAGGATTCAAAAGAAGAAAAATTCCCAAATACCAAAAATAAGGATGAAGTATTATTGAGTGCCACATGTTCAAGGGGAGGAACCCTAAAGAAGAAGGTCACCTTATGCCATTGAACTTAGGGGGAGAAACCCCACCCTTTGCCATTGATGTCAAAGGGGGAGATAAATTGGGATCGTGATGACAGAGGGAGAATGAGTGTTTCCATCAATGACAAAGGGGGATATTGTTGGAAGATTGGTTGTTTTCATTGATGTCAACCCTAGTCATTGGTTTTGGACCGCAATATTGATGAATGTATTTGGACATGAAGGACAGTGTACATGCAGATACAACACCCATGGATGGATAGTATACATCATGTTGTTTCTGGTGGTAGGTGGCACACCACGTGGATCCTCGTGGTTGAGGAGAAATGAATTTTTGAAGATGACAAAGTGAATTTAAGAAGGAAGTACAGGTCGGCCCTGAAGACAATTAAAGAAAAGAATTACAAAATAAGAAAGTGTCAGGTCAGCCCTAATGTTAAAAGGAAGTGACATAAAGGGTATAAATACATCTCATTAAACATTCATTTTTCAACACACACAAGTTTGTTAATGAACACGTATATATAAGTCGAATTTCAGAGGAAATCTAAAGTAAAGAAGGCTGGATTTCAAGGGAGGATGAAGTCTTTTGGTGATGTATTCTAAGGTATGTTATTTATAGGTCATGTTACCATTTTCTCTATAACTTTTTTTCTATAACGAATTAGATGGTGAAATTGGTATGGTATTGAGAAGACATATATAGGTACCTGTGGTAAAAATTCTAGTTCTTTATTCGCTACAATTTTGGAGATACACTATGTGGAAGATAGGGATTTTGACTAGTCCTGAAGCTAGTCATAAACAGGTGTTATGGGTAAAATAGTCATAATGTATTCATTGAGAATCCAAATGAAGTGAGAATAATTGCATTGGAAAGAGTACGGGATTTAGTTTCTTGTGTAAAAATTTCAGAATATGATGTTAACAATTGAGCGTGGGGCATGTTGTACAAGTTCGCTCTCCTGAATAAACCAGACTTGAATAAGGTCTACCATTTTATATATAACTTCTTTTATGGGAGCATTCAAGGAGTGAAAATTGGAGGAGTTTTAGAGAATACATTGAGTAATATTATCTATAGGATCAGAGTATTCCAAGAATTGAAGAATTGTAGAAGTTGAAGAATTCTCAGGAAGCATTATCAGGTTCTATGTGATGATTGGTTGATGGTGATAATTTATTGTAAAGTTTTATTATCTCTCATATATTCGTGGGTGGAATGAAGGGGAAAGGATGGTGAGGTAAACCATCTCTTGATATTGGATGATTGTATATTCCTTTTGGAGGTTTATCCCTCCCTCTATATTTGAAAGTTGTAGCTACCTTTGGAAGTCATTACTTCCCTTGAACAATAATTATTGATTATTTCTCATATATTGTGCATGGTGTATTGTGTTGTATTGGTGTAACTCTTATACTATTTTTCATTTCTCATTGGATATAATTGAATGGCTTAAGTATAAGTTGGAAAAGTTTTTAAATTGTACTTGATACTGATTCACCCCCCTCTTAGTATCAACAAGAATTTTGTTTGCATGAGGACATGCAAACCAACAGAAGTGGGGGAGTGTTGAGCTCCAAATATGTCATATTTTCTACTATATAAAACCATCATTCACAAGCCATGTTATGTACTTACCACATATTTCATAACCATTATATTACCAATTTTCACTAAAATATATTAATTTTACCTTGTGGATAATTATTAATGATTTCTTGTATTTTTAATGATTAAATATGTTTTTAGCATGGTTTTATCAATAATGGTTTACTAATGTGTTTGTCTCTAAGAAACATGTTATAGTCAATAGTGTGGTATTGAATCTGGTACTAAGAAGGTTCTACAAAATTCTGGTACCAACGTCCTACATAATTCTAGTACCAACTTGTGCCTCGATTTTTGTGCAGATGAAGGCCGATTTAAAAATTATAATATATGGGTTTTGTCCAGAAGATGGAAAATTGAGTTGTATGCCACCACTTTTTCAAAATTCGAATTAGTTTGGAAGATATGGGTGGATCTCTAACTCTTTTTGCCCAAATCACTGTAAAATTCAGATTTTATGATTTTTGCCTAAATTATCAAATTCGTTTTTCTAAGTTTGGGGGTTTGGTTTTATCCATTTCTCCATGGATTTCATGTATAAATAAGAGCCTTATATGGATAAGAAGGGTAGCCATTATTTTCATGAAGTTTTTGTAAATGAGATATTTATTCTTGTGAGAAAGCTTTAAGGAGTTAATAGCCATGTAAAAACAGAGTCCCATGATTAAATTAAAAGATGATTGTTGTTGATCCATCATGCATTTGTTTGGCTTGATATGATAATTCTCAGGAATCACTGACCATATGAGAAGGGCCCCTTAGTATGGGTAAGTGTTTCCATGTTTTAATTTTCTTAGTATAATAGAATACAATTTAATTTCCAGATTTCTTGTGTGTGGTTTAATTTGCACTTGCATTTGATTTAGTTTTATGAATTCAAGGTTTATTAAATACTCAAGAGAAATTATTCATTTGTATGAAATTCATATTATCCTTTTCACTTTCATTTGTTATCTCTTTTGTAATTTCTAAAAACCAACAATTCGTCTTGTTCATAACACACTACATTCACAAGGTTTACATGTTCAAATTGGTCTCTAAATTGCAAATATAGGGATCTAAAAATAGGTTCATAAATTATTGTGTGAATGCTTTGGTTTTGTTAAGAACATATTTTCACCAAATCACTATCATAACCCACAACTAAACCCATCCAAATGCACTCCATTTTCATTACACTTTGTTGTTCTTTGTTTATGAGACATTGCTATCATCTGATTATAAGAATTACAAAGGACCTTTTTCATTAATTCTTCTTCCTATCCATGATGTCCATCATAGTTTAGACATCCATTACTTTGTATATGTTCTCCATCACATTCATTTTTATTTTATTTTTTTCATTTGTGTATCATTGTTGTCTCCATTTGAAGAATTATCGTTGAGTAGCTCTCGTAGCTTAGTTTTTACAACTCTATTTTATGTACCCGAATTTCTATTTCCTGCACTGTTATTTTTCTACACACTATTCTATTATATTCCTGCACTACATATGGTACCTGTTACTGTTCCTGTTCTTGTTCCGGTACCTATGTGCAGTTCGAATTTATATAGTGTAAATATAGTGTTGAATGCATATGGATAATTAAATCCTTGTGTATGATGAGTGGTTTGCTTTGTGTGTTTTTCTTGTTTTTCTCGCTTTCCCAGTTAGGTTCATTTCCTACATTCACATTTCATTTCATTTTCAAATATGTTATCCTATTTGCTTATTTCTTTTATTGTATTTCATTGAATTGTTTTCTTGCAGCATGTGTGTGGATCCACCACATGAAATAATCATTGAAGGTTAAGACAATAATAAGATATTCTCACAAAGTTGCATGAACAACCGTGTGTGAAATATTGCAACTCAGAACCCGTATTGTATTAGTTCTTCCGAACCCAGTGATGATTTCCCCTGTGTTAATTTTTAGCCATTTCATTATCTTTTTAACCACTACTGGAATCCATTGAAGGACACGAAACTTAAGTCAACTACTCATGATTAATCACACGAACATCACTTGAGTGCATGAAATATTGTGATCTAAGCCTTTATAGCACTAAGTTATTCCTATGACCTAGTGATGAATCCTTAGTATATTTCCCGCAGTTTGTTTTTCTTTAATTTGCTCAGTATGTTCAGATTATCATTGGCCTTAGGATATTTATCCTCTGATCATGCATTTCTTGTTCCTGCACCTCGAATATTATGAGCCTCGGTGCATATATTTATCCCCACCGGCCAAAAATCTCTTCTTCCCATGAAATGAGGTACAATCCCCTCTTGGGTCAGTACACTCGAAAATCCCAAAACATGGGGACATGAAATGGATGAAGGACAAAAAGTGGCAAGTATGGTCGAGAATGGTACGATGAATCATCAATAAGACCTCCTAGTAGCATGACCTCTTCCTAAGGGTGACCACTTACTAGGGCACAATGTCAATCACCAAGGTAAAACATGGAAATGAGCATAATTTCCAAGAAAATGCTCTTTAATCAAAATCAACTTCAAATGGAACATACTCAAATGCCTCAAATATTGAAATGACACTCACCATAATACTTGGATTGTACTTCATGGAGAAAGGCCCAATGAACTTCTGGAAGTAAGACGATCTAGTGGATATCATCGTGATGAACCTGGGATTTGTGGTGGTGAAGTGGGCCTTTGTTTGTGCAAGTGGATGTTGCCAGTGATACGTCTCTTGATACTCCATGTCTACAACCTTAGGGCCTTAAGACATAAACTCCTTAGTTATCCCTATAAATTGGGGATAACAGACATGTTACCCCCTAGGATAGGGGTAACCAAGGATATCATGTCTCGATTCCTATAGGTAGAAAACATGGAGTTCCAAGAGCCAGACTATCTAGCAAAGCCCAGAGGGATACCCTTTTCATGAGCACCTCATTGTTCATCACCAACAATAGAGAAACATTCACACATCGGTTGGGTCCCATAAGGCAAAAATTATTGCTTCATCAGGTAACAAGTTTGGTTTCATGATAAGTGTCAGTTTAATATTTGGAGCATTTGAGCATGTTGCAGAGAATCATTTCTTGATTATAGAACGTTTTTTTGGAATTTATAATTTTTTCCTAGTTTCACCTTGGTGAGTCACATGGTCTCCTAGTAAGTAGGTCACCCTCGGAAAAAGGGTTACTACTGAGTGGTTCTTTGAAGGGGCATTGTATCGTTATTGTCCATACTTACCACCTTCCATAATTCTACCCTTTTTCTTCCCTATCTTTTGGTTCTCCGAGTTCATTGACCCGAGAAGGAATTGTACCTCATTTCATGGGAAGAAAGGGCTGAAAGCCTAAGGATATTGTAGCTAGAAAAATATAAAATCCAAATCATTATCCTTATAGATGTTATCCCTTGGGTATCATGTAAAATGAAATTCTTCTCTAGAAAAAATGAAGGATTTGCAAAATAAATCACATAACTAATAAATGTCCCTCTTGTCGAGGGGGTGCATTGCGGTGTATTTTACTTTCTCTTGCACATGGAACTCAATGTGTTCTATATTCAAGTGAAATTGTGGTACTCTTTACTTTCCCTTCCATGTAGTAATCAATTTTCAGACTCTAATAAATTAAATGACAAAGGGTTTGGAAAAAAATTTCATTAAAAACGAAGGATGCAACACACCCTCTACAAAGGAACCCATAAATGAGACAATATGAGTCCTTGTATGTCAAGGACCCGATACCTAGAAGTATTTCCCCAAAATACACCTCACACTCACTACATGACCTGGATAGGATCCTCTTGGGAAACATCCCTTGACTTGGAAGGTTTTCTTACTCAATAGGGCACCATGACACCCCTCACCTAAATTAGGAAAAACTTATAAGGTCTTTGAGCATTTGTTTAATTTGAAAATGGGGGTTTGATGAACATGCGCAGGTGGTTCTTGTATTAGATATGTCTTACTTGGCATGATTATTGTGACTTGTGGACCCTTGGAGGGAATATCTATTTGTCTTTGCAAGGCCTTTCCCGGTGAAAATTTATTCATGGGGAGATGAATTTGTCCAAACCTCCATGAGGGTTTTGGAGCCCAGGGATGGATGCTAGACTCCATGTCTAGGGCACCACCTGATGATGGACTTTACACCTAGATGATTGAGGGTATTTCCTTTGGAGGCACCTAGGCATGAATTTTTGATGAGCTCCCACCTTCTTCCACTTGGACGTTAGACTTTGGAGGCCTATATGTCACCCATCTAGCCCATGATGTCACATGAGATGGATATTGTTTGATGGAGATGATGCTTTGACAAAGGAGGATTATGACATGATGTTTTGGCATGTGTGGCATGATGGATGGCCTTTTGAGGCCTAGCGTTTCATTTCTCCACCTCAACGTTCCACTTTTGGGAGCCAAGTGTCACCCTAAAGGGGATGATGTCACCTGTTTAAGGGTTATTTTGTGTAAAATTAATTTTTGTAATTATAAGGGAAAATTTTGTGACGCAAACCCTCTTATTTTTACAATGACATTTTAAAAATTATGTTGCAAGGTCTCTTATAAATAAGAGACCTTGTCAATTCATTTTGAAATAACTCGTTTCTCTCACACAAGAGAAGGACATACATTTTCTCCCTCTTTGGCAACTTGACACTTTTATTCATGCACTATCTCTTGGAGGACAACTTGTGGATGTTTATTGGCTTATTTCTTGGTGAAAGTTTCTACAACTAGGGTTTGTGCATGGTTAAATATTGGTGAAGTAAAATATGCAATTTCATTTTATGTGTTGAATGTTTATGGTAAATTTTACTTGTTCATATTGAAGGTATATT
>JASDQU010683244.1:77774-89942 GCA_032191745.1 Picea mariana
TTAAATGTCTATGATGATGATGTGATGCTCACTATGCTTAATGTTCTTTTCATTTATGTGGCATAATCTCATGGTTTAAGACATTTCATTTTCAGCCTTGCTATTCAAGCACTCACTACATTTAAGTTAACTTGTTTTATGGTTTAATCTATCACACTCATAACTTAAACTTTTCAAGCAAGTTTCCCTTTTCTGTTATATGTAGCAAGTTGTCATTGCTTAAATCTCACACTTAACTTGCAATCTTTATGTGGAATGGTTAATAATTAAGTGGCATATCTCTTGTATCTTTTCCATTTAAGTTTGATGTGGTGAATGCTCTTTAATTTCAAGCTTTTAAACACATTTTTATGAGCTTTTTCATTTCGGCCATACCCTTAAACGTCAAATTTTGAAGGTCTAAAACACTCTTAAAAGTCACCCAACACACTAAAAGACCCACCCGCGGGTCATAATAACACTTAGACAACATTTTAGGGGCTTTATTCAGCCATCTCCACCATCTAAAACAGGTTTGAGGAAAACAACGGAAGGAAGTGGTGGGGGACCGTCTCGTGATTTTGTAGGGGAGATCCTTTCCGGGAAGTACTCTTACTGTCAGGGCTGACCATGAAAGCTAGGGTGGGCCTCGTTGCCTTACTATCTTGAGCACCCGGCAGTCATTTGGCCAAGGGAGGAGGAAGTTCAAAGCACAAACATAGTTAGGGGGAGGGAACTAAAAATTTACTAAATCTTTAAGAAACTCCCTAATCATTTAGTTGCATAGACCACCTTTGTGTATTTGGGGGAATTAGATGTATTGATAGGAACACACATTGGTGATAATCTCATTGCTTTATTTATCTTTATTGCAACTTTATGGTTTATATTTTTATGTCTATGTGAGCAACTAAATTAAACATTGAATATCTTCTTTGTTTGTTGTGGTGTGAATCAAAAAGGTGTTGAGTATTCCACTTGGGGAAGCATCACCTTCTTTGATTCTTGAGTGCTTTTTGTGGTTGCCAGTGAAGGCGGTCCAATAGAGTAAGTGCTATTGGGGCATGCTTGGCTAATGTGTTGTTATCACTTACATCTTGTTGTATCTTGTTGTATCTTTGTACTTTTGTATGTTGTGTAAACTTTGTAATACTTGTAATTCTTTGTAAGTATTTCTAATCTTTGGTTTGGGGTAGTTTAACTTAATTCATTTTGTAATACCTTTGTAATTGAACCACCCTCAAACATAGTTGACCCCATTGCCCAACCTTAGGCACTAGTCTTAGTTGACTTAGGGAAAGGGTTGATTCACATCTAGATAGGACTTGCATTTTTCATTTGCTGCCTTTCATCATAGGCTAGTTTTCCCCTTGGCCTTTAACAAATTAAAACTAACTCCTAGAACCTTAACACTAAAATCAATCTAGTAACTAGGGACTACCCCCCTTGGCTTCCCTAGGAGTAAGCCTAGAAGGAAGAGGTTCCAGTCAAGGTGACAGTGTGGACTGAGAACCTAGACATTGTGTCTCCGAGGACACACTAAGTGAGTTGGACTTAGCTCACGTTAGCAAGTGTGTATTAGGACGGCAACAGGATGCATGCAACATGTTCCTCTTTTTCCCCAGTGCTGAAAAATCAATTCTGATTTTTCTCCTTCACCTCACGTTACATGTGAAAATGAATTCTCCATGAATCTTTTCCTTTATCCTTTTTGTCTTTTGTATTTTTGACTTGAGCCATTTAACTAATCTCAACGGTCAAGATTAGAACGTGAGATCAACGGGTCTCTTTTAATTAAATCATTAAGTGACTTTAGCTTAGCCACTTTATTAATTAAAAGTCACTTTAATAAAAAGATGTTCACTTTATTAATAAATTAATAAAGTGAACTCTAAGAAAGGTAAAGGATAGATTTAATGACGATTTCCACAAGTAAACACACTTGCGGAAATACTTGTCTGAGCTACAAACACTAACACTCCCTCTTAGCAAGGAAGGTATTCTCCACCACTCCAAGCTTGTCTCTGAAGAAGACAAACTTTCCCTTCACCAAGGGCTTGGTGAAAATGTCTGCCAATTGCTCATCTATACGAATATATTGGAGCTTGACTGCTCCCTTCAGCACCATGTCTCTGATGAAGTGGTATATGATCTCAATGTGCTTCGACCTGTCGTGAAACGCTGAATTCTCCGAGAGTTTGATGCAACTTTGGTTATCGCAGTGGATCAAGGTCGGCTCAAGCTCTTGACCAAAGAATCATGTGAGTAGCTTGCGAAGCCAGATGGCTTCACAACTTGCTAGATTGGCCACCATGTACTTTTCCTCTACTTAACTTAGTGCTACTGAGGTTTGCTTCCTGCTGAACCAGAAAATGGTTGTTGACCCCAAATTGAAGCAGCACCCAGAAGTGTTCTTCTAATCTATATCACTGCCTGCCCAATCTACATTAAAGAACCCCTGCAATTTTGCACCATCTCCACCAAGGTAATGCAATCCATATCCTATTGTACCCTGCAAGTATCTAAGCATGTGCTTTGTTGCCACCTAGTGAACCTCCCTTGTCTTCACCATGAACTAGCTCAAAGTGTTAAAAACAAAACAGATATTTGGTCGAGTATTGACCAAATACATCAACAAGCCAATCAACTGCATGTACTGTCTGGAGTCTGCCAACTCTAAAGTTGAAGAATCAATCTTCTTCAGGTAGGTCACCATTGGAGTGGCCATCAGTCTGCTCTCCTCCATCCTAAATCTCTTCTGGATATCTAGAGTGTATTGCCCCTGCCCGAGGAAGATTTCACCCGATTGTTGCCAAACCTCAAATCCCAGAAAATAATGCATCGGTCCTATAACCTTCATCTCAAATTCTAATGCTAGATCTGACTTGCAACTTGCAATCAGACTCTCTACACCCGTTAGAAAGATATTATCCACATACAACACCAAGATGAGGATCTCAGATCCAACCAACAAGAAGTATAGGTTGGGATCTACCTCACTCATGGTGAAGCCCATGTCCTGCAGATAACTGTCGATCCTGGAGTACCATGCCATGGGTGCCTGTTTGAGTCCATACAAGGCTTTCTTAAGCCTACATACATGTGTCTCCTTGTCATGGACCTCAAACCCTTGCGACTGCTCAATGTAGACTTCTTCCTCAATGATGTTGTTGAGCAAGGAGGTCTTCACATCCATCTGATGAATGCTCCAACCCATCTCACAAGCTATAGAGATAACTGTTTGAATAGAGGAGTATTTGGCTACAGGAGGAAAAGTCTCCTCGTAGTCTACTCCCTCACTCTGAGAAAAACCACGAGTGACAAATCTGGCCTTGTATTTCTCCACATCGCCATCTGTTGCATGCTTTACCTTGTAAAGCCACCTGGAAGTCACAACTGACTTCCCTTCTGATCTCGACATAATCTCCTAAACATCATTCCTCATGATGGAGTTGTGCTCCTCCACCATGGCATCTCTCCACACCTAGTGGTCGGATGATTCCTCAAAGCTGGAGGGCTCTGAGTATATGATGTTGGTCATCAAGACCATATACTGAGGGAATTTCTGCACAGGTCTGTTCTACTTGAATGTGGACCTGGGAGGCTCAACATGCTCCTGAGCATCCGACAAGGTTTACTCAAACCACCTGGGCCTCCTCACTAAAGTCTAAGGGCCTGACTACTCCCTCACCTCCTTTGGAGTTTGGCTCCGTGCACTGGAAGTCTCTGCCCTCGACTCCTCCTTTGGTACCTCCTCCTGAGGACCCTCTGCAATTACTGGTAGGTCCTGATATTTCCTAGATGCCAAGTTCTCGAACTTGACATCTCGGCTCACCATTGTCTTGCGCTAATCTGGAAAGAACACTCTGTAGGCCTTCAAATCCTCACTGTACCCCACCAAAATGCCCCTTTCCCCTGAGGGCTACAACTTTGTCCTCTTCTCCACAAGAATGTGGATGTAGACTGGACAACCAAAAATCCTGAGATGTCCTATCTTAGGTTTGTTGCTTGTGAATGCTTCTTCCGGTGTCTTACCCTCCAATATCTGGTGTGGGCTCCTGTTCTGCCAATACACAATTGTATTGCAGGCCTCTACCCACAAAAACATAGGCAAACTTTGGTTGTGCATCATGGCCTTCACCGTGTTGATGATAGACCAATTCTTCCTCTCTACAACTCCATTCTGCTACAGGTTGTAGGCCACTATCTTCTCCCTCTTGATTCCTGCCTCCTTGCAGAAATCAGTGAACTCTGTAGAGGTGAACTCACCCCCGTTATCTGCCCTCAATACCTTGATCTTCCTTCTAGTCATGTTCTCCACCTAAGCTTTGAAAGCTCGGAAGTGACTCAAGGCCTCGTCCTTGGTCTTCATGAAGTAGATCCAGGTCTTCCTGGAGAAGTCATCAATGAAGGTCACATAATAGGATGTGCCCTTAACAAAAGCTACTGACATAAGCCCTCCAACGTCTGAATGGATCAAATCCAAAATGCCCCTGGATTGAATCTCGCTGCTAGGAAAGGTTGCCTTGACATTCTTGCCAAGTGCGCAACCTTTGCACACCCACTGTTGGTCCAAACTGAATTCTGGAAGCCCAATGACCATCTGCCTCGATAATGGTAGAGCTTTGTGATGGAGATGACCCATCCTCCTATGCCACAAATCGCACAAGCTCTCACTGGTGTACAACAATACCTGCGCAGGTTGGCCCTAAAGTCTATAAAGGCTCCCATCCTTGACTCCAGTCCTCACAGCAGTGTCTGGATTGGCTCCCTCTGGGCGAATGAACACCTGGCTCCTCCGGAAGTTAACCTCATAACCTTTGTCCCCCATGACTGAGATGGACAACATGTTTCTTCTTCAGGCCAGGTACATACAGTACCTCCTATGCATCAAAGGATCCTTCTGACTCAAGTTAGAACTGCACTGTCCCCTAACCCTACACTGCATACTTGGTATTATCGCCAACCTGTATGTGTAGATCTAAGTCATCCACTAAAAAACAATTGAACAACTCTCTATCCTCTGTCATGTGGCGAGATGTGCCATTGTCCAAGTACCATGCACTGCTAGGAGTAATGCTGGTAGAAATCCAAGACACGAATGCACAATCATTCTCGAACTTGAATCCAAGTTCGCTCAACTGTGTTTTTGCAGTAGTTGCAACTGTCTACAGCTTCCCCTTGCCTTTCTTCCTCCGTGGACACTAAGAAGCGAAATGGCCATTCTTATGTTTTTCTCGAGCACGCAGGGGGGTTTGAGGGGGGGTGCAGGGAGGCGAAGCCCCCCGAGCTAGGGTTCAGGGGCGATGCCCTCGAGAAAAAAATTTCTACCTCAGGAAACATGTCAGATATTTAGGTGGTTTTTCGACACATAGTTTCTTTACCGATGGTTTTCTATTTCCGGTTAAGGAATTAGGGTTGTTGACTAATCCAGGTCATTGGGTTAGGGTTTTGGATGCCGCTGGCTCTTATATGTATATTGTATTGTAAACAATGTAGCACAATGAATGAATATAGAATATGTTGGTTTTCCCAAGGAAAAATCTATGTGTGATGTTTGTATTTGCCATTGTATCTTTTTTGGTCTTTTACTAAAAATCTGTTTGTAGTAAATATTGTACAAGGTTAAAATCTACAAAGGAGGCTGCTTGAGTCCATACAAGGCCTTCTTCAACCTGCACACACGAGACTCCTCATGTATCACAAAACCATTTGGCTACTCGATGTATACTTCTTCCTCAATCTCTCCATTGAGAAAGGTTGTATTTACATCCATCTGATGTACTCTCCAACCCATGGATGTTGCAGGGGAAATAATCATTCAGATAGAAGTGTATCGAGCAACAGGAGCAAATGTCTCCTCATAATCTATTCCCTCCACCTGAGAGAATCCTCTAGCAACAAATCTCATTTTGTGCCTCTCGATGCTCTCGTCAACTATGTGTTTGATCTTGTAGATCCATTTGGAAGTCACTACAGACTTCCCCTCCGATCTCGGAACGATATCCCACACATCATTCTTCATGATGGATTGATACTCCTCCATCATGACATCTTTCCATACTGGATGACTAGTTGCCTCCTCATAACAAGAAGGCTCAAAATGAATGATGTGGCTCATAGCTACAACATAGCATGAATATCTCTGAGGTCTCTTTCTCACTCGAAAGGTACCACGAGGAGTTGCATATCCTTCTGCTTCCTGCAAAGTCTGACGAGCCCATGTAGGTCTCTTCCGACCTACTGCAATATCTCTGGGAACATCAACTGGAGCTACAGGATCAACGGAATCAATTGGATCAATTTGATCAATCTCCATGAGAGATCCTCTAGATCTCTTAAAGGATACCTCCTCCTCAAAGGTAACATCTTTGCTCACCTCAATCTGTCTTTGACCAGGGATGTAGATCCGGTATGCCTTCGAAGACTCATTGTACCCCACAAATGTGCCCTTTTTGCCTAAGGGTCTAGCTTGATCATTTTCTCCTTGGGTACATGAATGTACACTGGACACACAAATATCCTGAAGTGTCCAACCTCAGGATTCACTCCGGTGAAGGCCTCCTCGGGCGTCATGTTCCTCAAAGTCTTATGAGGACTTATGTTCTGAACATACATTGCAATCATGGATGCCTTTGCCCACATAAACATAGGTAAATGTTGATCATGCTAAGTCATCTTGGACCATACTTGATATATCGAGGTTCCCTCATGAAACCAATGTCTCAGGAAGCTGAAAAACATCAACACTCCCTCTAGAGCTGAAGGTGACTCCTCCTCCGTCTCTACTCCCTCTAACACTAAAGGTAGCTCTTCCTCCTTCTCTAGAGGAAACTCAATCTTTGCTCCCTCTGGATGTAGTACTGCCTCCCTCTCTGTGAGTGCCTCTACATACACAAGAATTGTTGCCATGCCTTATTCCTCAACATCTCATGGCTTGACTCATGTACTGGGACTGCTACACTTGCTCCCTCTGAGTCTCATAATGTGTTTGCCTCCTCTGCTGGATCTACCATAGTTGTGTTATAGTCAGTCTTAACTCATTGTATCCATGATCATTGGAACTGTCTCTACTATTTGGCATGGTCCCATCGTAGGAGGTACATTGCCCCTAGAGACTTCCTGTCTCTGAGCATCATGTCTGGCAATGTTTCTCCTTGATATCATGTTGGAAGGTATTTCCCTCCATGTCTGCCTCCTGCGACAGTCATTATGGCTACTTCTCATAGCTATTACCTATGACCTTCCCGGAACAAGAAACAAGAACAACAAAAAGCATCTCCTAGAGTAGATCAATTTATCTTGTGCACAACTATATACAGTGACCCTCCAAATAATATGTCTTCTACTGTGACCAACACACATCCATCATATATTCGATGTCATACGGCTACCAACACACATCCAGCATATACTCGATGGCATACGACTACCAACACACATCCAGCATATACTCGATGGCATACGGCTACCAACACACATCCATCATATACTCTATGTCATACGGCTAACAATGTTGATTTTCTAGTGTTAAATTAAACAAGCACAATTTTCCGCAAGTGCTAATTACTTCCAATGATATACGATATTACTTTAGTAAACACTAGAACATCACTAACTAACTTGGAAAATTTCAACTTCTTAGTCTCTTCCTTAGATCACTTATCCCACGTGTGAGAGAGAAAAAATATGTGTCTCTATTGCTGTGTCTTTCAAGGGTCTTTTTATAGTAATAATAGATTGATCCAAAAAAGACACGTCTCTTTGAAAAATTTAATTTAATTTTCTTTCTTATAAATAGTTGGAGAATACCTCCATAACTACTCAAAGATTAATTTGGTTATAATCCATTCACATAGTATTTGACTGTGTTAAATTGTTCCTCCATAATTCATGCGATTCTTTGCATAAATATAGGTAGAAGTAAATATGTCGTACATTCCTCATATTTAGGTAATTAGACATTTTTACTAGAAATTACGGCCCACCATAATTTATGGAATTCTTTCTATAATTTAAGTAGAAGTAAAAAGTAAATATGTTGTACATAGAGATTGTAACAACCCCATAAATTTAACACTCCCAACATTTTACTCTACTCTCATTTTCCTGGGCCCTCCTGTTAAGGAGTCAAGCCCAATCTCGCTCTGATACCATGTTTTTCTTCATATGAGATATGATCGATATATTATTACAATGATGAGTGTTCCATATGTAGGGAACATATGGTGACCATCCATGAAAAGATGCATCCCTTGAATAATCAATAACTATTTATTATTATCATTTACTTATTATATAATATATTTAATAATCAATAATTATATTACTAATTATTATTCTAAGAGAATGTTTTCCCGATGTTGTCCAAACATCAACAAAAGTGTTGCTACGTTATGCAAATTTGATTCCTACTTCATTGTCTTAGTAGCAAAGGTACAATTGTTGTTAAGAATGCCTAATCGAGCCTTGAAATGTCAATGGGGTTTGGTTAGACGGTAAAGTAGGGGTATTTCACACCCCCCAACAAGGTTCAAATTCCCCCAGAGACACATTTCACCCCTTGTGGGTGGTCCTACCTATGCAAGTGGACCATTTCAAGCAATTGGGGCTCAGTGCAAGCCCTAGGCGACTTTGGTCAAATAGATACCCCACACCCATGGCTTCTTAGCCAAAGGGATCTTTCTAGAGTGTTGTAGGTCAATTCTATTGCTTTCTAATATTCCCAGATTGGGAAAGGGCACACTTGTCACATAATGATAACAAGAAACATCTTGTCAAAAAAACATTAAGACTTGAAATGTGGAGCTAGCCCCAGTTTTGTCATTGAGTTAGACTTTGTCCTATAGTCAATTTGTCTTATAATGACTTTTACAAGAGATCAATAGAATTATTATGTATTTACGATCTAATTACTTATAGTTATAGGCCATGAGTTAAGTCATGGGGTGATGTCTTCATTAGGAAGTCCCTATCAAGAAGTCCTAAGGTGGGATGAATGGGTACTTCCTCACCCATCGTATACCTAGAACTTCATGTGTATAATAGGGGCCCAACTATCAAATTGAATTGTCGTCACAACAGGAGGTATCATTATGAACAATATTCTGTAACGAATATAAAATATATAGATATAAATAAATAATCATTAAATAATAGTAATTAATACATCATAATGAAAATACATGTCCATTAATGAAAGGGCACCCCTGTGTGGGTATATATGGCCCTCATTGTCATTGTAATCAATCATCTCATTTTTATACATTTTACTCAATATAATATTATCTCATCCTAAATGGATTACCTTATTCTATCCATGTACAATCGACACAAAAATTGGGTCGTATGATTGAAGCTAGTTTATTAAATTCCAGCCACACCGTTATTTCACAAATCAGTGCACACTGAACCAACCGCATTTTGCTATGTTCTGTCTGCAAACCGTACAGGTATCAAATTTAAATTTACTGTTGGACGGTACCATCTGTACTAACTCACCCGTACTGTCGTACACCTTCAAGTTATGTCCACCGCCGCTGTCAATCTATACGATCCACATCTATACATTTTTGTACCGTTTCGCGGTGCATACAATTAAATTGAAACAGTGTCCATGCATAAAGTTGTGTCGGTACAACTACCATTTGGACTTAGTCGTACAAATCAATAGTTAATTAATAAAACTACCTCTAAGTCCGTACGCATAAGTCTGTACGATCTCTGCATTTTCATACACCACCCTGGATTGATTTGTACCACCCGTTGTGCACAGAGCACCCATAAAAAAATTATATTTAGTGGGTTCATTTTGTTTGGTCAAATATCATTGACAGGGAATAATTACCAGAGAATATGCGAAAGGAAAAAAAAAATTACTTAATTACATATTTTAAAAAGCGAATAAAAAAGGTAAAAGTTTCGAAAAGGTGACACTTTTTTATAAAGTCAAAAAGTGTTTTTCTTTATTAGAAGAAAAAGGATAAACTATACGGGTGACACATTTTATAAAGTGAAAAGTTGTTTTTTTATATATTAAAGGATAAAAGGAAGTCAATACAAAAAGAATATACATRAAATCAAAGAAGTCATAAAGTTYGAAAGGTATTTTWAGTTAAAAGAAAAGGAATATATTATGAGTATCACAACCTTATTAAAAGGAAGCGAAGTGAGAAGATTAGCTCAAAAGATATTGAAGGGTATTATCTAAATCCTTCAGGGAAAAAAGAAGGGTTATCGTAAAATATCGACAAAATCCAAATAAATTGAAAGAAGATTTTCTTATGAAGGTTGTCCAATTTCATGTTGCGGATTATTTCCATTAAAAGGGAGTATTCAAGGGAAGGAAATTATCATCATTATTAGCATGAATCGTGATGAGAATTACATTAATATCAATTTGGCAAATTAATTATTAATTCCATAGTCAAATATAACTGAAAAGGAAGATATTTTTCACAAGAAACAAAATGAAATTAAGGAGTTACAAGTGGCAATTGATGAATATGAATATATATCGCAATTCAATGTTACAGATATGTATAAAGAAGAATTGACATCATTATCAGGTTACCCTAGTTTAAAAATCTAGGTACCTTCATCTTAAACATGGAGAAAAAATTTGTGACATTTCCCTATAAGGATAAGATGATGGCATTCCAAGACACTAGTATGAGGTCAAAATCGATAATACCTTCATCAAAAGACTTTAAAGATATCTCAAAGGTATCTTTAAAGTCAATATCCAAAATGCAAAAAGAATTTGACGACATTATCATGGATAAAAACGAAGAAATTTCTCGATTAAAAGACCACAGTCAAAAACTACTTACACAGATCAAGAAGTCAAAGGATTGAAAACAATGTGTTCAGAAGTTGGAACAAGAGAATCACAATCTTGAGAAGAACCTATCGAAATGAAGAAAATTCTTGTTTGAAGAACATCATCAATCAAGGGCTACTAGAACAAATCAGAAAGTTGAAAGAAGAGAAACTTGAAAATCCAGACATTAAAGGTATTGACAAATCAGATAATGAAGAAAATTTGTGTCTAAAAAATCATAATCAAAACCTACTGATACAAATTAAGAAGCTTAATAATGATAAAAGGTTGTTGGAAAACAAGTTAGAACAAATCCAAAAGGAAGCATCAAAGTCCTCGTTAGTAAACATCCAAGTTGTGGAAAAAGGAACTAATACAGATCCAATCCACATCATAGCTCAAGAAGACATAGCTCCAGTTGAAGAAAAAACATATAGGGATGTTGGAGTACAAACAATGGGAACTCCAAATGTACGTACTAATAGAAGTTCATCAATTAACCAAGAAACATCAATACGTGAAGAAAATCATATATCAAATTAAACGAAGAAAACGCTACAAGTATGATAAGGAAAAATCATGTTATAAGAAATCCTTATCAACATCCAAATCATACGAGCAGATATCTTAACCAGTCAGAATATCAATATCATTCAGGACAGGAACAACTAACTTATCGTCCGAAAAATATTGATAACGGCGCAATTCAGTTTCATGATAACCATTCATCATGGAAGAGCAACGTTCCACAAAAGATTGAATTAGGATGGTATAATCCTTTCACAATTCGACAGTTCTGTTTAACTCTTCGTCATTCATATCGTCTCGTATCATCAATCCTGACCACACCAAAAACAGAGAATCATGCGAAGACATTACGAGCTAGAACGAAGACGTAAACCTCTCCATAAACATGCTTTGAGGACAAAGCATTTCTAAAGGGGAAGGCTATGTAACGAACATAAAATATATAGACATAAATTAATAATCATTAAATAATAATAATTAATACATCATAATGAAAACACATGTCTTATCCAAAAGACATGTCTATTAATGAAAGGGCACCCCTGAATGGGTATATATGGCCCTCATTGTCATTGTAATCAATCATCTCATTCTTATACATTTTACTCAATATAATATTATCTAATCCTAAATGGATTACCTTGTTCTATCCTACTTAAATTGGATATTCTTATAATTGTCAAACAAGTTTGTTTGTCACATATTCATTCCTCAATCATTGTTAATCATGCATGCAAAGATGTATGGGGTCCTTTCTCCAAATCCCACCCAACCAACCCCAATGAAGCAACACTCTTTCATCTTGAGAGATTAATCGCTCCTTCTCCTCCCTCCCTTCA
>JASDQU010683245.1:20047-30438 GCA_032191745.1 Picea mariana
GAATTTCTATGTTGGAAATTCTATATATTCACCTCCTCTCTTCTTTTTGAGGATGGTTGCTCATGTATATTCATTTTTTATTAATATAATTCTCTGATTTATGGAGCAAAAACTTTCTCTCATCTCTTGAATATCAGCAAATTGTTTGTGTTCAATTTAACTAGAATTCTAGATCAATAAAGACATCATAGAAAAGGGCAAAATCTCCTACACTGACGGAACTTGGTAATAGAGGATTTATTTCCCATGGACCCCCTTTTCCTCTTCCCCTCTCGTGGACTCATAACCCCTCTCATGCTATCTGCGTACCATGAAAATTTTACCACATGGTCCATAGAAAGTATAATTACCATAGTGATACACCTATCCATTCACTAGTATATCCTTGTTCTTGATCTCTGCAATAGGAATCTATACATAAATATTTACACCATGGGTTCGTTTACTTAAGATCACATAGCTCGACCCCCATCATTAAAACCACACTTCTACAATTTACACATAATCTGGTCCAATACATTCTGAGGGTCAAAACCAAGGTATTATGGTGCAGGGAGCTAGCATTCTTAGAAGAGAAGCTTAAGAAAAAATGGCATGTCATTGGCATTGATCAAGAATTTTGGTCTTAAATTGGTTGGAATCGCTTCAATTTGTGAGCGACAAGGTACAAAAATAATTCATTTTTTATTGAAATTCCCTACATAGAAAATAATAATCTTATATAGTAAACTAAGCCATTACATTTGACATTGAAACATTATCTTTTTGAAAACGGCCTAATATTTTTTCATATGGTGTGTTTTTAGTAAGTTTTCTTCTAAATAGAAAAGAAYAAGAACAACGAAAGACTYGAAATTGAAMTRAATGAATATAAAGAAGACATAGCTATTATATTACATTAAATACAGTAAGAGTAGCACCCTACTTTGAACTTCAGAGGCAAGATAACAGTAAATGTGAGATCGCTTGTAAAAATATTATCCACAAAATATAGTAAAAAACATGTTAGTAATAATTTGATTGCTTCCAAAAAATAATTGACGCCATTTGATTTCTGGCATCTTTTCTCTGAAAGGGTCCAAATCAAAACATGAATATGGCACCTATACAAATAGGGTGGATTTACAATTCTTTTTTTTTATCATTTGTATAAAAATAACTGAATATAAAGAAGACAGAGCTATGATATTACATTAAATACAGTAAGAGTAGCATCCTACTTTGAACTTTAGAGGCCAACAAGATAACAATAAATGTGAGATCACTTTTAAAAATATTATCTACAAAAGACAATAAAAAACATGTCAGTAATAATTTGATTGCTTCCAAAAAATAATTGACACCATTTGATTTCTTGGAATTTTTCTTTGAAAGGGTCCAAATCAAAACACGAATATGGAACCTATACAAATAGGGTGGATTTAAAATTCTCTATTTTTTCTATTTTTATAAAAATAACCAAATATGTATCCAACTCATTTTGAAAAGATTAAAACCTTTTTATTTTGACTTGGTGAAGTTCAGGGTTCAAACGTAACCTAGTGCTTATTCAGTAGTGGGCACCCACATTCTCACTGTTCCCTAGGAGGTCCCATGCAATTTGGTGATCAATACTCTGAGTCAAGCCCAGCCAACTTCCAATGTCTGTATCACAAGCCTTCATCCTACCTTGCTTTGATGGACTCTGGAAGTTGAACTAGATCTTATGCATCCAAAGGAATTGTGAATCACATGTTGAGTAGCTTAAAATATAGGTACCATAATGTAACACCCATGTTTCCCCCCAGTTTGTAAATATAACTATATTGGCCAAGAGGCTATGGAAAAATCGAAATGTGTGAATTTTTTATTTGATGAACCTTTGTATAAAAGGTCAATGAATGTAATTTTTGTTATTAATAGAAAATGGATAAGTGTTGCATAACTGTTGAAAGGGGGGTTTTCCAAGATAGACCACAGATGCTATGAGAAAGATGGTGAGGGGAACCATGAATGGTTGAGATAACCCCCACCAAACCAATACCTTGTTGTATTTAAATTCTCAGGACCAGAACAATCCTTTGGCCTAGGGATGAATTACAGTCAGGCTGGTAGGTGGGAAGACCTCCTCAAGAGTTGATTAGGGGATGGGGTAGAGTGACCATCTAAAAGACTTTCAGACCTGACCAAAGACTGGGAATTTGGGCCACACACAATCTTGTTGAGGAAGGCAAGAAAGGAAGGCATGGTGGGCAAAGGAAGAACTGTGAAGAGAAGAAAAGAAGAGAGACTAAGCTCTCAAGTTCAAGGAAGAAATGAGAAAAATGAACGTGTTTTGGTCACAAGATATGGCTAGAAGGTTTATGAAACAAGATGATAAAAAATGGTGTTGAGTGACTAAGGAAGTACTCAGGCACACCTCCTTGCTTCGTATAGAGAGAACCTGTTGCCAAGATCTTGTGGGAGGAGGAGAGTAACCTCTGTCCCTGACTTTTGGTGAGCCGGAAGAAAAAATTCTCTCTCAGAACATCGTGGTCTAGCTCGGGGGTGGCCAGTGGTAAATCCATTAGGAGTTACTAAGAAAATGGTTGGGTGGAAATGGGCACCCCTTTCAGCAATCACATCACTTTACCTGGTTCTGATAAGTTTTTTTATACTCTATGCATTGAATTGGAATAATGGATGAATGCATGTATTTATACATCTAAGAATGGTTTATGTATTGAATGATCAAGTTATGTGTATGCATTTATATTCCTTTGAACTTATGCCTCTTATTGATCGTCTATATCCCCCAACTTAGCCTTCGAGGTGTCATGGGACGTAAACCTATAGGATGAAGTGAGATAGAAAGTATTGCATCAATATGGCCATGTTCGTCTAAAGAGGATATCTTCTCCACACCCCTTGTTGTACGACCAAGATATTATGCCCAAGTCCTTAGTAATTTCACTATTCCATATCATTAAACTCCCCGAACACTGAAGTTACAAAGTAAAGGAGAGTCCTAGATTTGGGGGAGATCGTCAGGAGCCATGCCTACCATCAGATCATTCAGGAGGAGGGACCTGCACACGGTACTTCGACGAAATCCTGCTTCGGGAGAATGGAGTGGTAGTAAATCCAAAAAACCCCAAAGGTCAGAGTCGTGAAGTAATCTGGACTGTGGATCTAAGGATCCTTCGGGATCCCTCTCAGCTGTCGATATATAGGGGACATGTGGCACTAGATCCTTTAGTATGGAGACAGGGCACTCTGAGGAATTTGAGGTGTGGTGTGTCGAAAATCTCTGAAGCTCGAAGTAATGAGAGTCGTCGAATTGAGGACGCTTCAATACTTTTCCTAACCATTAGATCTAGGTTGTGGTCAGCCTGGTGTTGACCAAATCCGGGGGGAAAGAGGAGTTTTACATTGCAAAAATCTCGAAGGACGGAGTCACAAAGTAGCATTAGTCGTGGATCTATGGATCCACGTGGTTGTATCTCGACTGTGAGATTTGAGGGATGTTAGAAGTCTGTCATTATGGTGTGAAGTGGAAAGATGACGTCACCAGGGTGACATGGACCCATGATCGATGTGCCACGTGTCAGCTTGATATATTTTTTTCATAGACCCAATATGCCTATTGGAACATGACATGTGTCACCCCTGGCCCTTCTATGTGTCATCCCCTAGTACATGCCCTCCTAGCCAAAGTGATTGGTGAAGTGATCGGGACTCCGAGACTCCGGGACTTTGGGACTCCGAAGGATTTGGGGTGTAGCATTATAGAGAGACCCAAAAGAACCAAAGGTCAGAACCATGTGGTAAGTTTAAGGGACTTCGAGAGTTCAGGACTCTAGAAGGTCTCGTGCGTAGACATTAAGGAGGCATTCAACGCCAAACTGTCAAATTTCTTGTTGGCTTGCATGTTAGACGCCTGCGTGTTAGAGGCCTGTGTGTTAGACAACGATTGAGTCAAGTCGTGGGATCGGACGGTGGATGGACTTCCACCGCGAATGAAGGAACTTGCAGACAATACGTGTGAGGTGGATTCACGTGGACGTCATGTGGTCCTCAACTAATGAACGACCAAAGAACTTTGGGAAGCCATAACTTGCAACCCAAATCTCATATTTGAGCATGGTAGCCATCATTAGAACTCTATGGGTAAGTAGAAGAGGATGAAGACCTCAGACAAAGGATTTGAGATGTTAAGGAGAGGGAAATTTTGATGCCCCGTCCATAGGAAAGATACTCAAGGGTTGGGAGTGTTACAAATTGGTATCAAAGCATGGTTACAACACTTGGCCTACTTGGGCTCATGGAGGAGTTGCGTAAAAACCATATTTAAAGTAATTTTAAGGGTGACACCCTATATTACCTCTTTCCTAAAGAGTTTGGTTAAACTGTTACTGAAGAAAAGAATGGAACTTTCTATTGTGTGTGTATTTAAGAAATATGAACTGTGTGTTGTTCATAAAATAATAGACTATTGGATAACATTAAGTGTTTTTTCAGCACTCAAGCACTCGGTAAATCATGGGAAAACTACAAGTATAAAGGATGGTTATGCACCATGAAGTAGGGGATGGCTCCCACAATAGAGACGAAGAATCTGACGAAAGGACGATGGTGGAAACTCCTTCGAATCTGGATGAAACTATAAAGAGCATCATTATTGAATTATAGAGATGCAAGGATGACAATGAAAGGTTGATAAAGAAGTAAGAAAAACAAACAGAAATTAATGTAGTCTTGTTGCAGAGCTTATCCGATATACAGAGGCAACTGCAGCATGGACCCACAACTAGTCAGGTGGATCGACGACATACGAAGATAAGTCAAATCCCACTTGAGATAAGAAAACGTGGTCCCATAAGGGGCCACACTATGAAGAGTACCTCGAGGAAGGTCCAACCTAGAGGCAGGAGACACCCATCAAGAGAGTCCTCTGGAGAGGAAACTAACAACTCTGAGGGATCTTCTAGTAGCAAAGCTAGTTCGCATTCTCAAAGGAAAGGAAATAATTGAAATCATTCCAAAAATCATGATCCTGAAGAGTTCAAGAAATCCAAACCACCCTTTCAATGGAGAGATTGAGAAAGGGGAAGAGGTAGAATCTTGGCTGCTTGATTTCAAGAAGTACTTAAGAGTCCATGACTACTCCGAAAACTTGAAGGCTTGAATAGTCATCTTCAACCTGAATGGAAAGGATTCCACTTGGTGGGAAGACCTTAGGAATGTGAAAGGAATCCATGAGAAGGACTTGTCATGGAAATAGTTTGAGAAACACTTCAACAAGAAGTATATGTCAGAGAAATAATTTTATGGGAAGACTAAGGAGTTCTATGGACTCAGGCTAGGATAGATCACCATAGAGGAATATGTCACTAAATTCCTTGAGTTGATGAGGTATGTACCCTACATAAAGGATGAAAAGGTAAAAGTGCAATGATTTATTAGTGGGTTACCTCAGACCTACTAGGATAGGATTGAGTTTGACAAGCCAAAGACCTTAGAAGACATTATCTGGAAGGCAAGGTATTGTTATGAACAGTTTGGGATTCAAACAGAACCTCACGAGGACTGGAAGAAGAAAATTAGTTCGGGATTCAAGAAGAAGGGGTTTAAATCCTCAAGATTTAAGAACTATGGGAAGGGTTCTAGGATGATCCTTCCTACTAGAAGTGTGTATCAGCAAAATTTCAATCCCAGAGTGGAAATAAACATTTTGGAGCAACCCTAGGAAATACTAATAACCCAAATAAAGAACCCTTGAAATATTGGGGTTGTGGAGAAGAACATCTTTTGAGGGATTGTCGACACAGAAAACATAACAGTAGGAGAGTCTACAATATCCAAGAAGCTACCACAGTCAATGATGTGGCTAGGAGAATTCCATGGATTTATGCAACCTTGGATAATAACCAAGATAACAACCAAGCCTCAGTGGTGGAGATGGAAGGTATGATCACCAACCATCTAGTTTCTATTTTAATTGACCCTGGTTCTAATTTGAGTTATGTGGTCCATCGGACTATTGATAAGTGTAAATTGCAACCAATTAGACATGTTAAGACATGGTTGGTACAACTAGCCACTAGAACCAAAAGAAAAGTAGCAGAGGTCATACCATCTTGCCAATTCATTATGGATGGATTGCCCACCCAAGAAACCCTAAACATACTTCTCCTAGGATCTTGTGACCTGTTGGTTGGTATGGATTGGTTAGCCACTTATAAAACCAAGTTGGACTATTACCATAAGACTTTGTAATTTGAAAATGAATAAGGAAGAAAAATAACCCTCCAAAGGATTCAGAGGCATGTCTCAGTGAGACAAATATCAACCCTTCAAATAAAAAAGTATTGCAGGAAGGAATACCCTCTATATGAAATACATGTGTTCAAATATGTTGAGGATGACAAACCAAACCTAGAGGACCACCCCATATTAAGAGAGTATAAATATGTGTTTCCAGAAGAGGTATTGGGTCTACCTCCGAGGAGAGACATTGAATTATCCATAGAACTTGCACCAGGGGCAGTGTCAATGTCTAGAACGCCCTATAGGATGAGTACACTAGATCTAGTTGAGCTCAAGCTACAACTAAAGGAGGTGATGGACAAAGGCTACATCCGACCTAGTGTGTCTCCATGGGGAGCACCCATCTTGTTTGTGAAAAATAAAGATGGTGCACTCCGACTGTGCATAGACTATAGGCAACTCAATAAGACAACCATAAAGAATAAGTATCCCTTAACAAGAATCGATGACTTGTTTGACCAATTAAGGGGTGCTTCCATTTTCTCAAAGATTTACTTAAGGTCTGGATACCATCAAGTCCGAATCAAGGATGAATACATCCACAAAATCGCCTTCAGGACAAGATATGGTCATTATGAATTTGTAGTGGTTCCATTTGGATTAACCAATGCCCCCGCCACTTTTATGTGCTTGATGAATAATGTACTCAGCAAATTCCTAGACAGATTTGTATTGGGTTTTATTGATGATATCCTAATATAATCCAAGAAAAGAGAGGATCATAAGGAAGATCTTAAATCAGTGCTTCACGTATTAAGAGAGCATCAGATCTATGCTAAGTTTAGCAAGTGTGAATTTTTCCAGAAGCAAGTCCATTACTTAAGCCATGTTATTTTTGAAGAAGTGGCAGTAGACCCTAACAAAATCAGATCTATCATAGAATGGCCTACCCCAAAGGATGTATCTGATATCAGGTCCTTTATGGGTTTATCAGGATACTATAGAAGGTTCATAAAGGGATTTTCGAAGATTGGTTGTCCAATCATTGTCATTCAGAAAAAGGGGGTTAAATTCAGTTGGACATCTGAATGTGAAGAAAGATTTCAAGAATTGAAATACCTTCTAACCCATGCACCTGTGTTGAAGATTGCATACCCGGATAATGACTTCCTCATGTGTACAGATGCATGTAAGGAAGGACTCGGAGGATTCATTATGCAAGAAGGACCTATAATTTGCCACAGATCCAGAAAATTGAATGAGCATGAAATCAATTATGTGACCCATGATCTAGAGTTGGTTTCCATAGTGCATGCTTTAAAAATGTTGAGGCATTACCTCCTGGGTAGGAGATTTGTATTTATGACAGACCATTATGGTTTGAGGCACTTGTTTGATCAATCAAAGCTCAATGTTAGACAAGCTAGGTGGATGGTTCTCCTTAATGAGTTTAATTTAGAAATCAAACACATCAAAGGAAAGGAAAATAGGGTGGTCAATGCCCTTAGTAGAAGTGTGAAAATGATTCACCTAGCAGCAGTAAGCACCTGTGAAACGGATGCCAGGGAGAGATTCAGGAATGCACAAGAAACAGATGCATTTTTCAAGACCCTGACATCATACCTAAAGAAAGAGCCCACAAGGCTAAAGTATGAAGGCTATCAGATGCTTGATGAAGGCCTGTTGACTTACAGAAACAGATTGTATATTACAAGTTGATGACTTGAAGAGGTTCATAATGGATGAACTACACAAGTGACCATATACTGGTCATCCAGGTTATCAGAAAATGATCACGACCACTAGGAAACAATTATATTGGCCTCGATTGAAAATGAACATAGATGACTATATAGATAAGTGTATAGAATGCTAGCAACTTAAGGCAGAACATCGGCACCCAGTAAGGTTTTTACAGCCTCTACCAATTCCAGAATGGAAATGGGAAACCATCTCCATGGATTTCATCACCAGATTACCAAAATCAGCCAAGCAAAATGATGTCATCATGGTAGTAGTGGACAAATTAAGCAAGTCTGCTCACTTTGTTCCTGTCAAGTCAACTTGCAAGGAAATAGATATTGTCAACATCTTCATGAAGGAGATATTTAGATTGCATGGCATGCCTAGGGATATTATATCTGACAGAGACACAAAATTTACTTCAAGCTTTTAGAAATCCTTAATGGTTGGTTTTGAGACTAAATTGTTGTTTGGCACAGCCTACCACCCTCAAACGGATGGACAGACACAAAGAGTGAACCAAATGTTATAAGACATGTTAAGGATGCATGTAATGCATCAGCCTAATAAGTGGGAAGACTACCTGCCATTGGTAGAGTTTTCCTACAACAACGGTTATCAAGAGTCATTGAAGATGAGCCCTTTTGAAACCCTCTATGGTAGATAGTGCAAGATTCCAATCAGCTGGAATAATCCAATGGATAGAATTACAATCGGGCCCGACATGTTGAAAGAAATGGAACAACAAGTAATTCAGATTAAGCAAAATCTGAAAACTGCTCAGGATAGACAAAAGAGTTACGTCGACAGAAAGAGAACTCCCAGAGAGTTCAAGACAGGAGACCATGTCTATCTTAGAATTAGACCCAGGAAGAGTTCCTTGAGAATAGGAGCTTGTTCCAAGCTAGAACCCCAGTATTGTGGACCCTTTGAAATCATAGATAGAGTGGGACCTGTAGCCTATAGGCTAGCACTCCCTCCCACGCTGAAGGCACAAAATGCTTTCCATGTTTCATTATTGAAGAAATATGTACATGATTATAATCATATAATTGACTGGTATGTTATTCAAGTGGAGCCAGAGGGAGAATTCATGCCAGAACCTCAATGCATACTAGACAGGAAGGAAACCTCACTCAGGAACTGAACCATTGCATAGGTCAAGGTGCAGTGGAAACACTTTGGCCTAGATGATGCTACGTGGGAAATGGAGGATGCCATGAAACATGCCTGTCCATTTTTATTTACTTATGTATATACAGATCACATTGATAGATAGAACATCAAAGATGATGCTCCTTTAAGGGGGAGGGGATTGTAACACCCATGTTTCCCCGTAGTTTGTAAATATAACTATATTGGCCAAGAGACTATGTAAAACTCGATATGTGTGAATGTTTGATTTGATGAACCTTTGTATAAAAGGTTAATGAATGTAATTTATGTTATTAATAGAAAATGGATAAGTGTTGCATAACTGTTGAAAGGTGGGTTTGCCAAGATAGACCATTGGTGCTATGAGAGAGATGGTGAGGGGAACCAAGAATGGTTGAGATAACCCCCACCAAACGAGTACCTTGTTGGATTTAATTTCTCGGGACCAGAATAGTCCTCTAACCTAGGGTTGAATTACAATCAGGCTAGTAGGTGCTAATACCTCCTCAATATTAATGAGGGGATGGGGCAAAGCGTCCATATGAAAGGATTTAAAACCTGACCACAGATTGGGAATTAGGGCCACACACAATGTTGCTGAGGAAGGCAAGAAAGGAAGGCATGGTGGGAAGAGGAAGAGATGCAAAGAGAAGCAGAGAAGAGAGACTAAGTTCTCAAGTTTGAGGAAGAACTGAGAAAAATGAACGTGTTCTGGTCACAGGATATGGATAGCATGGTTATGATACAAGTTGATAAATGAGGGTGATGAGTGACTAAGGAAGTACTCAGACATGACTCATTGCTTGGTATAGATAGAACCCATTGCCAAGATCCTATGGGAGGAGAAGAGTAACCTCCATCCCTGACTATTGCTGAGTCGGAAGAAAGAATTCTCTCTCAGAGCATCGTGGTTGAGCTCAAGAGTGGCTAGTGGTAAATATGTTAGGAGTGACTGAGCCTATGGTTGGGTGGAAACATGCACCCCTTTCAATAGTCGCATCACGTTACCTGGTTCTAATAAGTTTTTTTATACTCTATGCATTGAATTGGAATAATGGATGAATTCATGTATTTATACATCTAAGAATGGTTTCTGTATTGAATGATCAAGTTGTGTATGCATTTATCTTCCTGTGAACTTATGCTTCTAATTGATCATCTATATGCCCCAACTTAGCCTTCGAGGTGTCGTGGGATGTAAACATGTGGGACGTAAACCTGTAGGAAGATCGAGATAGGAAGTATTGCATCAATCTAGCCCCTAT
>JASDQU010683245.1:41227-53422 GCA_032191745.1 Picea mariana
TGTACCCGGAAGCCTTCCTCCCAATATCCGTCTGTATTATCACCCCTTTTCCCAAAAAAATGAAATTGAGAAAATGGTCCAGGAACTCCTTAATGCAGGCGTTATCCACCCTAGTACGAGCCCCTACTCTTCTCCTGTGGTCATGGTCCTGAAGAAAGAAGGTTCTTGGTGAATGTGTCCTGACTTACGTGCCCTCAACAAACTTACCATTAAACAAAAATTTCCCATTCCTGTCATTGATGACCTCCTGAATGAATTGAGTGGGGCCCAATTCTTTACTAAACTTGATCTTCGTTCGGGATACCACCAGATATGTATGAAAGAGGCAGATATTCCTAAGACTTCCTTTAGAACTCATGAGAGCCACTATGAGTTTTTGGTCATGCCCTTTGGCTTGTGTAATGCCCCCCCCACCTTCCAAAGCCTCATGAATCATGTCTTCCGTCCTTTTCTTCGTCATTTTGTCTTAGTTTTCTTTGATGATATCCTCATCTATAGAAAAACTTGGACAAACTATCTTTCTCATGTGAATCAAGTTCTCCATCTACTCTCTCAGCACCAACTTTTCCTGAAACAGTCTAAATTTTCTTTTGGCGCCTCAGAAGTAGAATACTTGGGCCATCTGGTTGGCAAGGATGGTGTTAGGGTGGATCCAAAAAATAGTGAAGCTATGCAAGATTGGCATCACCCAAAGACTTCCAGAGCTAGTGTGGATTTATGGGCTTAACAAGTTATTATCACAAGTTTGTTAAGAATTATGGAAATATTGCAGCACCTCTCACTGCTCTCCTAAAAAATAACTCTTTCACTTGGACTCCATCCGCTTCTCAAGATTTTCAAACATTGAATATGGCCATGTGAACCACTCCAGTCTTGGCCCTTCCTGATTTCACAAAGACCTTTATCTTGGAATGTGATGCCTCAGGGAAAGAAATTGGTGTTGTCCTTATGCAAGAGGGTCGGCCTTTGACCTTTACCAGCAAGCAACTATCTGAAAGAAATATGGGCAAATCAATCTATGAAAAGGAAATGTTGGCTATTATGTATGTTGTTGATTTGTGGTGCCCTTATCTATTGGGGCAATGTTTCCAAATCAAGACAGGCCATCAAAGCCTCAAGTATTTTCTGGAACAATGCATTTCCTCCCCGGAGCAACAAAAATGGGTGACTAAGATCTTTGGATATGATTATGAGATCATTTACAAGAAAGGCAAAGATAATGTGGTGGTGGATGCACTTTCCCAAAAATATGAAGATGAAGGATCCCTTTTTTCTCTTTCCTTCATTGTACTAGATTGGCTCCAATCCATTCACCAGGAATGGCTACAAGATCCCAAACTTGTGCATATGATACAACAATTGCAGTCCAATGCTCTAGCTTCCCCACGGTACTCTTGGCTCCATGATGAGATTCGATACAAAGGATGTTTGTATTTAAGTAAACAATCAAAGATTAGATCCACGGTACTTTCTGAGCTTCATGCTACACCCACAGCAGGGCACTCCGAGTTCACCAAAACCTATGACAAGGTCAAACATTCTTTTTTTTGGGATGGTATAAAACAGGAAATTATTAATTTGTTCACTGAATGTGATGTGTGTCAATGTAACAAGGGAGAAACAGTCAAATCTCTAGGCACACTACTACTGCTTCTGATTCCACCTGTTATTTGGAAGGATATCCTTATGGATTTTGTTACAAGCTTACCCAAATCAGGAAATAAATTTGTCATCATGGTGGATGTTGATCGCCTTTTCAAGTATGCTCATTTTTTCACTCTTCAACACCCATTTACAACATCCATGGTGCCTCAAATTTCCATGGATCAAGCCTTCAAGCTTCATGGCATGTTGCACTCTATTGTTTCTGATCATGACCCAACTTTCACAAGCAATTTTTGGCAAGAACTGTTCAAGGTACAAGGCACCCAATTGCATCTCAACACAACTTATCATCCCCAGACTGATGGTCAAACATAAGATGTCAACAAGTGTTTGGAAACATATTTGAGGTGTTTTGTCTTGGAAAATCAAAATTAGTGGGCTCAATGGCTACCCCTAGTTGAATGGTGGTACAACACTTCATACCATACAACTACATGCATGATGCCTTTTGAAGCGGTATGGATAGAAGCCACCTTCGGTTTTCTCATACTTACTTGGTGTCTCGAAGGTACAGGCAGTTGACCAAACATTTACAGTTCGAGAGGCTATTCTTCGTACCCTCAAAGAGAATTTGGTCATGGCACAGAATCGCATGAAGCAACAAGCAGATCAAGGTTCCTCTGAATGTCAATTTGTAGAAGGAGATCAGGTGTTTCTTCGACTACAACCTTATAAGAAAACTTCCCTCAAGGCCGAGCATTGTCAGAAGCTAGCGCCCAAATTTTATGGTCTTGATATCGTTCTCAAGCATGTGGGACAAGTATCCTATTAGTTATCTTTTTCTAGTCATTCGAAGCTACATCCTGCTTTTCATGTTTCATGCTTAAAGAAGGTGATTGGAACTAAGTGCCAAATTCAAACCAACCTTCCCGAGTTAGCCGAAGAAGGATTCATTTGGCTACATCCACAAGAATTTTTGGACCAGTGTGAGCATCGCCTATGTCAAAGAACCATAAAGAAAGTGTTAGTCCAGTGGAAAGATACAACTCCAGTAGATGCCACTTGGGAACGAGCTACCATTCTGTAGCAATTTCCACATCTCAAGCCTTGAGGACAAGGTTGTTTTTATGGGGGAGGACATGTTAGGGTCCTAACCTGTACATAGGTAGAGCAATATATTCAGATGTAATAAAGGTCAATATTAATAAGGCCTTGCAATAAAATAGAATAAGTCGAATGTAAGAAGACCTAATAGAAGCTTCTGCTTCTAGAAGGATCTTCCTTTAGATGCTTTTTTTGATAGACATATTTAGTATAAATAGGAGTCGAGGGTATGAGAACCCTAGCTTGGAGATTATTGCAATAGAGCTCTGCTCGACTGGAGGTTTCCCCCTCGAAGAGGCCCGTGAACATTGCTCTTAGAATCAAAGTGTTATTTATGTTTTTATTCTTATATAATTTCAGTGTTATTGTGGTGATTGTTCTGGTTATAGTACTGTTATTCTTCCATTTCCAACATTTCATTTATGTTCTGCATAATTTTTATATCTGGTATATTACACTTTCTTATTTATTTCTTCATTCTCAAGAATAGATAACCTATACATGCCAATTTTAGGAAGATATGCATCTTCTTGCAACTAGATATCATGTTGTATCTATCTCCTTGGAGGTACTCCTCGTGGTTCCTAAAAAACTTCATCATAGCTATAAATAATATTAAATAATTAATCTTTATGTTTAGGATCACACCCTTTGAAAGATGAAAGATTTGGATTCATCATCACTCTTAGATTTTACAATCATGAGTACAAAATCTTTCTTGCATTTATAGGCCTTTTCATTTGTCCTATAGTAACAAGAGACATGTTAGTCTTCTCACAATGGGCTCTTACAATATAATCAATCTCATCCTTTGTAATATGATATGTGATATCCTCTCTATAGAATATAGCTTTCCTAAAATACAAATAAGAACTTCCCAAAAATATTCCACAAATATCAAGTGGCGTGACATCTAACTCTACCTCATCTATGAACTTACAGGTGATTGCAAATCAGATCTTACATTGTTTATATACTTATAACTTAGAATGTTCACATACCCATACTAAAGGGTATGGTTTTGGATGAGGCATGCAAATTTATTCATAAATAAGATTATCTTGTGAACCACAATCAAAGAGTGTATCAATATTAGTATGTTTTGAGATAACTCTAATATGGAATAATTCACTTCTTTTCCTTTCATCGTGCATAGTTTTATATTTTAAAGAATGATTATTATCACTAGAACTAGCATAAGAATATGTACCTTGTATTCCCATGGACATGATCTTGGTTTCATCACCTGAATCTGATCCAAGATCTTGTTGAATTGTAGTTGTGGTCTTCTTATTATCCCTCTTATTTTCGAACCTCTTTGGTCTTAGTTATGGATGAATTTTCCAACACTTAGGCTTAGTGTGTCCTTTTTTCTAATATGAACATGAAGGCTTCTCATCTTGTTTCTTCAATGTGGTTTTTCATTTTATTTTACCCTTTCCTTTGTTCTTGTATGCAACTGGTTGAACCAATTTCTTTGAGAAGTTCTCCTTGTCATTCTTTCCCCTTGACTCAATATGAGTGTCTTGGACACAAACATCATCAAGATTAGTTAGTTTAAACATAAGAATAGTATGTCTCAAATATCTATTCCATAGTCAATATACTTCAAAATATTTTATTGCATATAAAGAGGAATGCCTAATGTCAATGCCCTCTTTCTAAACTCCATAGTATAATCTTGTGCATTATGTCCTATGTTTTATGTTACATTCTATCAATCCATTATTGTGTGTTTCATATACCCTAAGGGATAAAATTGCTTATTTAATGAAACTATGAATTCATACCAGAAAGATATCATTTTACCTTTCTTAAGAAGATCTTCTTGATTCTTACTCTCCCACCAGATCAATGCTATGTCTCCCAGTCGAAGAGTATCTAGTTGTAATTTTTCTTCTTCATCCACAATGTTTTGAACCCTGCAATATAATTCAATTTTCTTAATCTAATGGTCCAATTTCTCTATATTGATCTCTCCATTATAGATTGGAAAATCAAATTTCACGTCTAATTTCAATGTAGGAAAATTATAATCAACTTTATTTGGTTGTGTTTTGTATGGAATTGAAAAGGAACTTGAACTTGAAGGAGAGGATGGATATGGAGGAGTTTCAGGTGTCCTACAACACATTTATTATTATAGAGGAAAAACACATTCAGTAAACACTCACACAACCATATCAAAGATCAACACACTGACATTTTGACATGGTAAAACCCCTACGAGGAAACATCCACAACCACAACTAATGTGGCCACTTTGAGAAATTTATTGATGAAAAATAAAAAATTATAGAGATATTTACAAGAGAGTTTCTCACAATTGATCATCAATGAATGACCCTCTATGCTCTTTAAATAGACATCACGAACCAATCGAGTGTTAATACATGGATCAATGTGGTCATTAATATTGAGGATAATATGAACCATCGAATCATTATGTGTCGGGAACATATCATGACCATCATATTTCCTAACTACAAATGCATACTAATGCATAATAAAGAAACACACTTTTACCTACCGACACATTAGACCAAGTTGACCTTAACTAACTCATAAGTGTCTAAATATCCTAACACCCCACCTTAATAACAACTTCGTATAGGATTGAAGGATTTGCAAAAATGACACAATAAGAGAAGGAAGGAGGAATTAGAGGCTATCAACCCCCTTAATAACAACTTTATGAACTCCTAACATAGATCTAAGTTTGGAAAGCTTCTCTTTTGTAAGAGACTTTGTGAAAATGTTTGCAACTTGATATTTTGTAGGGAAAAAGAGAACTTCAATAACTCAATCATGAATGAGATTTCTAATGAAGTGCATGTGTAGCTCAATGTGTTTTCTATGATGATGTTGAATTGGGTATTTAGAAATTTTGATGGCACTTTGATTGTTTCTCCAGAGGGTGGCCAAAATTTTTTGCTGGAATCCAAACTCTGAAAGGATCTGGAAAGTCCACAAGGATTCTTGACTTGCATTAATCGTTGCTCGATACTCTTCTTCTGTTGAAGAAAGAGAAATAGCATATTTTTTGTTATAGGCCCAAGTAATAGGTCTTGGACCAAGGATGAAAACATAAATTTCATTAGACTTTCGATCATCATGGTTTTCGACCCAATCTGAATCAATGAAACCAATCAAAAGGAGTCCCCCCTCAAATGTAATGTATCCCAAACTAAATTGTACCTTAGACATATCTAAGTATTATTTTAGTCATTTTCCAATGGATTCCATGGAGTGTTTTCATATATAGGAAAACGAGACCAATAATAAAGGAAATATCGGGATGGGTATGAGTCAAGTATAAGAGGCTACCAACTAACTAATGGTACAAAGTGGCATCAAATTCGGGAGAAGTACAGGTGGTAGCAAGTTTGACTCTAGACTGGAAGGGAGAAGGGGATGGTTTATAAATTCCACGTGAGAGTGATGAAGAAGGTTACAAGTATATTTAGATTGGGAAAGAAAAATTCCTTCCTTGGTTTGAAAAACTTGGAGGCCAAGGAAATGGTGCAAATAACCTAAGTTGGTTGTTCCAAATTTCTTCTTAAAGATGGTTTTTACATGGTTTAAACATTTATAGTAACGACTAGTGAGGATATGATCATCAATATAAAGAACAAGGATTATGATATGGCTTCCTACATTCTTGGTATGGACATTAGGATCATAATGACATCTAGAAAAACTAGTGTCAATAACCATTTTGGCATACCAAGCTCAGAGATCTTTCTTAATACCATAAAGAGATTTCTTAAGGTGACAAATAAGGCTAGAGTCATTATAGACATAGAGAGGAGGTTGTTCCATGTAGATTTATTAATACAAATCCCCATGTAAGAAGGTGGATTTGACATCCATATGATGGACCTCCCATTTATGTGAGGTTGAAAGGGATAGAAAAAGGTGGATGGAATTCATTTTGGTTACAATGGAAAAGGTTTCATTATAATCAATTCCTTCAACTTGGGAAAATAATTTGGAAACTAACTGAGCCTTGTGTCTTTCAAAACTTCCATATGATGGATACTTAGTTTTGTAGACCCATTTACATCTGACAATTTTTCTTTCTTTCGTAAGTGGTACAAGATCCCAAGTATTTTTTTCCATTAAAGAGAGATACTCTTGATTCATTGTTGTATACCAAGGTGACAAGCAAGGCTAGATTCATTCTAGACATAGCCGGGAGGTTGTTCCATGTAGATTTATTAATGAAAATACCCATGAAAGAAGGTGTATTTGACATCCATATGATGGAGCTCCCATTTATGTGAGGCTGCAAGGGATAGAACAAGGTGGATGGAATTCATTTTGGTTGCAGTGGAAAAAGTTTCATTATAGTCAATTCCTTCAACTTGGGAAAATCCTTTGGTAACTAGCCAAGCCTTGTGTCTTTCAACACTTCCATTTGATACATATTTATTTTTGTAGACCCATTTATATATGACAATTTTTCTTCCTTTCGTAAGAGGTAAAAGATCCCAAGTATTTTTTTCCATTAAAGAGAGCTACTCTTGATTCATTTTTTTATCCCAATATGGATGACTTGAAGCTTCTACAAATGTCTTTGGATCATGAGTATTTGAAATGTGAGCCAAAAGAGAGGAAGAACATTGGAACAATGAATGTGTTTGACGTTGATCTGAAGGATCACCGACAAGATCACAAGTTGCTTCTCTTATTGAATAGACCCATCTAGGAAGCGATGGTGCGGGTGCAAAGTCAGGTTCAATGGACTCATTTGGAGGAAGGTGAGAAGGTGGAGGTGGATTTTCATCCTCATTGTCATAATATGGAGAAGGAGAAACCAAAATAAGAATATAAGAAGGAACAAACGCCGAATTAGTCTCGTAGGCCAAGATATTATCATCAAATTTAACATCTATTATAACATTAATTTCATTACAATGTGGTTGAAGTTTGTAGCCTTTTACATCTTCAGAATAATCAATAAATATACACTTCTCACTTTTAGGCTGCAATGCTTTCCTTTTCTCATCAAGAATGTGAGCCCATGCTACACTGCCAAATACATGGAAGTGACTTACATCTGGCTTAAGTTTAGTCCATTATTCTTTCGGTGTTATATTTTTAAGAGCCTTTGTGGTAGTGTGATTTACTATGTAATTTGTACAATTAATGGATTCTTCCCAATACTTTAGATTTAGTCCCTTAGATTGGATCATACAATTAGCCATTTATTTTAATGTGCGGTTCTTTCTCTCAACAACACAATTTTTTTGTGGTGTATATGGAACAATGTGTTTCATTTGGATGCCCTGTGTAGTGCAATAACTTGTAAATTTATTGTTCACAGGTTTGCTTCCATTATCTGTTCTTAACCTTTGAAGTTGATGTCCAAATTTCTTTTCTACAAGGGCCTTGTCGGCCAAGAACTTTTCAGAAACTCTGATCTTAAGTTTTAAGAAGTAAACAGATGTGTGTCTGGAAAAGTCATAAATGAAAGTTAAGAAATATTTTCACCCATAAAAATAAGGAGAAGAAAGTGGACCACACAAGTCATTGTGAACAAGCCGAAAAGAGGTCGAGGCATGCCAAGATCCATGTTTTTCAAAACTATCTCGATGATGTTTGACGAGAAAACAACTGACACAAACACAATCTCTGCAAGAAACAAGAGGAATCCCAGCCACCATATATTGATTACATAGTTGTTGCAATGAGAGATAGTTTATATAACCAAAACCCTCATTCCGAAGTTTTCTCAAGTCATCATTATGAGCAACAAAAATTGATAGAAAAGATGATGACCCAAAGTTGTCAAACTTGTACAACCTCATAATATCATCAATAATTCCAGTTGAAAGAACATGCTAAGGATATTTTAGATCCTTAATTATTACTTGGTGAGCTGGAAGCTCTATGGTTTTAACTTCACCTGAATGAGTGATTTGATATACTAATAGAAGGTTGGAAGAAATATTTGGAACGCATAATAAATTATTGAAATGACCATTATCTACCTGAATTGTTTCATACCCTACAACACTAACAGATCTATCATCACCAACAAATATTTTGTTGATGTTAAATTCATTTAGAAAAGAAAATATGGCTTTATCCTTATCCATATGATAAGATTCTCTAGAATCAATAAGCCACTCCTTAGAAGAAGAAGTAGAAGTTGTATTGAAGGAGAAAGAAAAAGTAGAAAGTGCATGTCCACGAGAAGAAGAAGAAGTAGTAGAATCTATATTGATGTTGTGCTTCTTCATCGTTGCTTTTAAATCTTCCATCTTCTTAAAACATTTGGATTCATCATGACCATATTTCACACAAAAGTTGCAATGTTTGTTTGTCTTCTTACTTTATATTTTTCTCCTTTGTCACCATTAGGAGTGGAATTTGTATGAGAGGGTTTAAGTCCCTTGTTTTGCTTGTTTCTGTGGTGAGGATGTTGCTTCTTAAGATTTTTGTATTTATCTTTCTGTTGGGCCACTATGGCTTTGTTGGAGGTACCTGTAGTGTTGATCACTCCAATTTGCACAAGCTTATCTTTCTCTCTAATCAAAGCATCACAAAAAGGACTCAAGAATGGGTTTTTGAAAATAAGTCCCTAGAGATTCTCTTGTGGAATAGAAGGTAGATACAAACACTGAGTATGAACTACCAATCTTAGAAAGAATTATATATATATATATATATATATATGCAATGCTCATTGTACATCTTTATGTTACACTCTTCAAACAAAATTCTAAGTGTTTTGAACTTAGATAAATAGTCTTCAATGCAAGAAAAATAATTTGTACTTAAAGTCATTATCTATTTTTCTATCTGGTGGGCTTGAATAATATTGTGTTTACCAAACACAGATTCAAGTTTTCCTAATATTTATTGGGGGATCAATTCCTTGAAGGTGAAATATTAAATCAGGAGAGATGGACATTCCAATTAGTCCATGGGATTCGTCATTCCTATTAATCCATTTGACATACTTGTCATCATCAATGAGTTCTTCTTCTTTTCACAAGGTAATCTAGTACAGTCCTTTACTTCTTACTAAATACTCCATATAGGAGTGGAAGTAGTTGGTACTGGAAAGAAAAATATCATTGGGAGAATTAATTTTAAATATATAAAGAATATGGATTTAAAATATGAAATTGATGGTCTGGATGGAAAGATATAAAAAAATTAGGCTATTTCAAAAAAATGACACTGAAAACGAACTTCGGATGTGAAAGTTGTTCCCTTTTTAAAAAAAATGCATAAGTGGTAACCAAAGACACATGTGGCAAGTAAAAGTTGGTCAACGTGGTGATACCCCTCCTAATAACCTCACTTATAAAATTAAGTTTCTTATGAAGTGACCCACTTTTATAGAATAAGCGGGGATCAGTTTTACAATGAAGTTACTTTATAAAAGAAAGTTGCATGCAAAAAAAATAACTTTAAAAAAAAATATTAAAGTTACTTATGGTGATTCACTTTTATAATTTAAGCGAGATACACTTTACAATGGATGCATGGAATTTTTCAAAAAAATGTAACAAAAGATAGACTTGAAAGAAATACCTCTTACTAGGTAAAGTAACTTTTAACCAGGTGAGCTAGTGCAAAACATATTCTATTGTTTATAAGGAGGATTGGAGGTGTTTTTGTGGAAGAAAACCTTGGAGAGCATGCTCATATAAAACTCTTTTCACACAAGAAAAAAAAATTCTCTTATCGATGGGAACAAGGGTTAGATCTCAGCTAGTTTACCCACAAAATGAAACCTCTCCCTCTATTTCTCATTTACCCATATTGCACAACGAAGAACATACATAGACATGGAAACCCTTTGTGATCTATATCTGGTTTTCCAAGATCACACAAGGCATGGGGAAAAGAGAATATGTAGATCGAAAATAGTAGAAACCTAGAAATAAAAATCATAAAACCAAAATTTTAACTTTGTAAAAATTTAAAAGGGCATATTTAGGCTTTATACATTCATATCTGATTGAAATGATCGTATCTTGGGAAAACATAAACCTTTTCAAGTGAAACAAAAGCGTTCTTAGTTGAAAAGAGTGTTCTAGGTGTAATGGAATAGTCCTCTCAACCTAGAAATGTATGGAAATGGTAGAAACAATATATGAGGAAACACAACTTCATGATCTCGATCTACAACAAGAAAGGGTCTTCAAATGCGCTTGGATACCATGTTTGACAACATATGTATTCAAATAAAGGACAAAAACCTTCAGTAACCACTCACACAACCATATCAAAGATAAACACACTGACACATTGACGTGGTAAAACCCCTACTAGGAAACATCCATGACTTGAGCCAACATGGTCACTTGGACCAATTTATCAATGCAAAAGAAAATTTTACAGAGATATTTACAAGAGAGTTTCTCATAATTGATCATCGAAAAATTGCCCTCCATGATATTTAAATAGATATCGTGGACCAATAAGGTGCTAAGACAGATATCAATGTATTTGTTAAAATCGAGGATAATATGAGTAGTTAGATCACTCTATGTCGGAAACATATCGCGACCATCGGATTTCCTAACTATAAATGCATACTAATTCATAATAAATAAACACACTAAGAAACACATGTTTACTTACAGATACATTACACCAAGTTGATCTTAACTAACTCCTAAGTTTCTAAATGTCCTAACATCAAGAGGGTCACCACCAACTCCTTCTCCTTTACCTTGACTTGGGACTTCTTTGTTCTTTTTATGTTCCTTATATAATTTTTCCACCATAGTTTTCATCTCCAAAAAGGCTTGTCCAAAAATTGCTTCATATTCAAAGGTGTTTCCTTCCTTTTGAGATTCCATTGCTTACATTTGGAATGCATGTCTCAAGCCATTCTTAGGATTCTCCTCTTCAAGCGAACCTTCTCACTGCTTAATCTTAGACTTGGTTATCATTCAACAACAAAACTTGTGCAAATACAAATCAACATATTACTTAATCCCTGATCAACGTCTATGATACCAAACTTAATTCAAAATTTAGTTTTAAAGAATTTATTTAAAAAAATACTACTACTTCAAATTCTTATAACTATCTTCTCAATTTTTTGCAATTGCATTAAACAAATTTCTTAATGAATTAAAAACCAACATGCAAGGATTGAAATTTTAAAAACTAGAACTAAAAATGCATACATAACTCAACAAACTAATAATCGAGTTCACCCATATGCGCTACGTCTTTGGTTCCACTTTAATAGATGATATGATCCATTAAAAATGATGTAAGAACATTATCTCTATTTTTCTCTAGGAAAATAACAATGGCTTCTTCCTACAAATGAACACACACTTTTCCTTATTCTCCCAATGAAGGGGCTCTTTGCTACCAATCCATTCCAAGACCCAAGTCTCTGCCTTGTTTTGTTTCCATGGAAAGTAGTGTATGGATGAGGTGTTTCCCTTTTGAATCCCTCCAAATCCAAATTTCTTAACCCTAATAGCATTGATCAAAGGCTAT
>JASDQU010683245.1:53472-67052 GCA_032191745.1 Picea mariana
GGCCTTGCAATAAAATAGAATAAGTTGAATGTAAGAAGACCTAATAGAAGCTTCCGCTTCTAGAAGGATCTTCCTTTAGATGCTTTTCTTGATAGACATATTTAGTATAAATAGGAGTCGAGGGTATGAGAAACCCAGCTTGGAGATTATTGTAATAGAGCTCTGCTCGACTAGAGGTTTCCCCCTCGAAGAGGCCTGTGAACATTGCTCTCAGAATCAAAGTGTTATTTATGTTTTTATTATTATATAATTTCAGTGTTATTGTGGTGATTGTTCTGGTTATATTACTATTATTCTTCCATTTCCAACATTTTATTTATGTTCTGCATTATTTTTATATCTGGTATATTACACTTTCTTATTTATTTCTTCATTCTCAAGCATAGATAACCTATACATGCCAATTTTAGGAAGATATGCATCTTCTTGCAACTAGATATCATGTTGTATCTATCTCCTTGGAGGTACTCCTCGTGGTTCCTAAAAAACTTCATCATAGCTATAAATAATATTAAATAATTAATCTTTATGTTTAGGATCACACCCTTTGAAAGATTTGGATTCATCATCATTCTTATATTTTACAATCATGAGTACAAAATCTTTCTTGCATTTATAGGCCTTTTCATTTGTCCTATAGTAACAAGAGACATGTTAGTCTTCTCACAATGGGCTCTTAGAATATAATCAATCTCATTCTTTGTAATATGATATGTGCTATCCTCTCTATAGAAGATAGCTTTCCTAAAATACAAATAAGAAGTTCCCAAAAATATTCCACAAATATCAAGTGGTGTGACATCTAACTCTACCTCATCTATGAACTTACAGGTGATTGCAAATCAGATATTACATTCTTTATATACTTATAACTTCGAATGTTCACATGCCCATACTAAAGGGTATGGTTTTGGATGAGGCATGCAAATTTCTTCATAAATAAGATTATCTTGTGAACCACTATCAAAGAGCGTATCAATATTAGTATGTTTTGAGATAACTCTAATATGGAATAATTCACTTCTTTTCCTTTCATCGTGCATAGTTTTAGATTTTAAAGAATGATTATTATCACTAGAACTAGCATAAGAATATGTACCTTGTATTCCCATGGACATGATCTTGGTTTCATCACCTGAATCTAATCCAAGATCTTGTTGAATTGTAGTTGTGGTCTTTTTATTATCCCTCTTATTTTCGAACCTCTTTGGTCTTAGTTATGGATGAATTTTCCAACACTTAGGCTTAGTGTGTCCTTTTTTCTAATATGAACATGAAGGCTTCTCATCTTCTTTCTTCAATGTGGTTTTTCATTTTATTTTACCCTTTCCTTTGTTCTTGTATGCAACTGGTTGAACCAATTTCTTTGAGAAGTTCTCCTTGTCATTATTTCCCCTTGACTCAATATGAGTGTCTTGGACACAAACATCATCAAGATTAGTTAGTTTAAACATAAGAATAGTATGTCTCAAATATCTATTCCATAGTCAATATACTTCAAAATATTTTATTTCATATAAAGAGGAATGCCTAATGTCAATGCCCTTTTTCTAAACTCCATAGTATAATCTTGTGCATTATGTCCTATGTTTTATGTTACATTCTATCAATCCATTATTGTGTGTTTCATATACCCTAAGGGATAAAATTTCTTATTTAATGCAACTATGAATTCATACCAGGAAGATATCATTTTACCTTTCTTAAGAAGATCTTCTTGATTCTTACTCTCCCACCAGATCAATGCTATGTCTCCCAGTCAAAGAGTATCTAGTTGTAATTTTTCTTCTTCATCCACAATTTTTTGAACCCTACAATATAATTCAATTTTCTTGATCTAATGGTCCAATTTCTCTATATTGATCTCTCCATTATAGATTGGAAAATCAAATTTCACGTCTAATTTCAATGTAGGAAAATTATAATCAACTTTATTTGGTTGTTTTTGTATGGAATTGAAAAGGAACTTGAACTTGAAGGAGAGGATGGATATGGAGGAGTTTCAGGTGTCCTACAACACATTTATTATTATAGAGGACAAACACCTTCAGTAAACACTCACACAACTATATCAAAGATCAACACACCGACATTTTGACACGGTAAAACCCCTACAAGGAAACATCCACAACCACAACTAATGTGGCCACTTTGAGAAATTTATTGATGAAAAATAAAAAATTATAAAGATATTTACAAGAGAGTTTCTCACAATTGATCATCAATGAATGAACCTCTATGCTCTTTAAATAGACATCACAAACCAATTGAGTGTTAATACATGGATCAATGTGGTCATTAATATTGAGGATAATATGAACCATCGAATCATTCTGTGTCGGGAACATATCATGACCATCATATTTCCTAACTACAAATGCATACTAATGCATAATAAAGAAACACACTTTTACCTACCGACACATTAGACCAAGTTGACCTTAACTAAATCATAAGTGTCTAAATATCCTAACACCCCACCTTAAGAACAACTTGGTATAGGATTGAAGGATTTGCAAATATGACACAATAAGAGAAGGAAGGAGGAATTAGAGCCTATCAACCCCCTTAATAACAACTTTATGAACTCCTAACATAGATCGAAGTTTGGAAAGCTTCTCTTTTGTAAGAGACTTTGTGAAAATGTTTGCAACTTGATATTTTGTAGGGGAAAATAGAACTTCAATAACTCAATCATGAATGAGATTTATAATGAAGTGCATGTGTAGCTCGATGTGTTTTCTATTTTGATGTTGAATTGGGTATTTAGAAATTTTTATGGCACTTTGATTGTTTCTCCAGAGGGTGGTCAAAAGTTTTTGCTGGAATCCAAACTCTGAAAGGATCTGGAAAGTCCACAAGGATTCTTGACTTGCATTAATCATTGCTCGATACTCTTCTTCTGTTGAAGAAAGAGAAATAGCATAATTTTTGTTATAGGCCCAAGTAATAGGTCTTGGACCAAGGATGAAAACATAAATTGCATTAGAATTTCGATCATCAGGTTTTTCGACCCAATCTGAATCAATGAAACCAATCAAAAGGAGGACCCCCTCAAATGTAATGTATCCCAAACTTAATTGTACCTTAGACATATCGAAGTATTATTTTAGTCATTTTCCAATGGATTCCATGGAGTGTTTTCATTTATAGGGCAACAAGAACAATAATAAAGGAAATATCGAGATGGGTATGAGTCAAGTATAAGAGGCTACCAACTAACTAATGGTACAAAGTGGCATCAAATTCGGGAGAAGTACAGGTGGTAGCAAGTTTGACTCTAGACTGGAAGGGAGAAGGGGATGGTTTATAATATTCCACGTGAGAGTGATGAAGAAGGTTACAAGTATATTTAGACTGGGAAAGAAAAATTCCTTCCTTGGTTTGAAAAACTTGGAGGCCAAGGAAATAGTGCAAATAACCTAAGTTGGTTGTTTCAAATTTCTTCTTAAAGATGGTTTTTACATGGTTTAAACATTTATAGTAATGACTAGTGAGGATATGATCATCAATATAAAGAACAAGGATTATGATATGGCTTCCTACATTCTTGGTATGGACATTAGGATCATAATGACATCTAGAAAAACTAGTGTCAATAACCATTTTGGCATACCAAGCTCAAAGATCTTTCTTAATACCATAAAGAGATTTCTTAAGGTGAAAAATAAGGCTAGAGTCATTATAGACATAGAGAGGAGGTTGTTCCATGTAGATTTATTAATGCAAATCCCCATGTAAGAAGGTGGATTTGACATCCATATGATGGACCTCCCATTTATGTGAGGTTGCAAGGGATAGAAAAAGGTGGATGGAATTCATTTTGGTTACAATGGAAAAGGCTTCATTATAATCAATTCCTTCAACTTGGGAAAATCATTTGGAAACTAACTGAGCCTTGTGTCTTTCAAAACTTCCATATGATGGATGCTTAGTTTTGTAGACCCGTGTACATTTGACAAGTTTTCTTTCTTTCGTGAGAGGTACAAGATGCCAAGTATTTTTTTCCATTAAAGAGAGATATTCTTGATTCATTTTTGTATCCCAAGGTGACAAGCAAGGCTAGATTCATTCTAGACATAGCTGGAAGGTTGTTCCATGTATATTTATTAATGAAAATACCCATGAAAGAAGGTGTATTTGACATCCATACGATGGAGCTCCCATTTATGTGAGGCTGCAAGGGATAGAACAAGGTGGATGGAACTCATTTTGGTTGCAGTGGAAAAGGTTTCATTATAGTCAATTCCTTCAACTTGGGAAAATCTTTTGGTAACTAGCCAAGCCTTGTGTCTTTCAACACTTCCATTTGATACATACTTATTTTTGTAGACCCATTTATATATGACAATTTTTCCTCCTTTCGTAAGAGGTAAAAGATCCCAAGTATTTTTTTCCATTAAAGAGAGCTACTCTTGATTCATTTTTTTATCCCAATATGGATGACTTGAATCTTCTACAAATGTCTTTAGATCATGAGTATTTGAAATGTGAGCCAAAAGAGAGGAAGAATGTTGGAACAATGAATGTGTTTGACGTTGATCTGAAGGATCACCGACAACATCACAAGTTGCTTCTCTTATTGAATAGACCCATCTAGGAAGCGATGGTGCGGGTGGAGAGTCAGGTTCAATGGACTCATTTGGAGGAAGGTGAGAAGGTGGAGGTGGATTTTCATATTCATTGTCATAATATGGAGAAGGAGAAACCAAAATAAGAATATAAGAAGGAACAAACGCCGAATTAGTCTCGCAGGCCAAGATATTATCATCAAATTTAACATCTATTATAACATTAATTTCATTACAATGTGGTTGAAGAATTTTGTAGCCTTTTACTTCTTCAGAATAATCAATAAATATACACTTCTCACTTTTAGGTTGCAATGCTTTCCTTTTCTCATCAAGAATGTGAGCCCATGCTACACTGCCAAATACATGGAAGTGACTTACATCTGGCTTAAGTTTAGTCCATTGTTCTTTCAGTGTTATATTTTTAAGAGCCTTTGTGGGAGTGTGATTTACTATGTAATTTGTACAATTAATGGATTCTTCCCAATACTTTAGATTTAGTCCCTTAGATTGGATCATACAATTAGCCATTTATTTTAATGTGCAGTTCTTTCTCTCAACAACACAATTTTTTTGTGGTGTATATGGAACAATGTGTTTCATTTGGATGCCATGTGTAGTGCAATAACTTGTAAATTTATTGTTCACAGGTTCGCTTCCATTATCTATTCTTAACCTTTGAAGTTGATGTCCAAATTTATTTTCTACAAGGGCCTTGTTGGCCAAGAACTTGTCAGAAACTTTGATCTTAAGTTTTAAGAAGTAAACAGATGTGTGTCTAGAAAAGTCATAAATGAAAGTTAAGAAATATTTTCACCCATAAAAATAAGGAGAAGAAAGTGGACCACACAAGTCATTGTGAACAAGCTGAAAAGAGGTCGAGGCATGCCAAGATGCATGTTTTTCAAAACTGTCTCGATGATGTTTGACGAGAAAACAACCGACACAAACACAATCTTTGCAAGAAACAAGAGGAATCCCAGCCACCATATATTGATTACATAGTTGTTGCAATGAGAGATAGTTTATATAACCAAAACCCTCATTCCAAAGTTTTCTCAAGTCATCACTATGAGCAACAAAAATTGATGGAAAAGATGATGACCCAAAGTTGTCAAACTTGTACAACCTCATAATATCATCAATAATTCCAGTTGAAAGAACATGCTGAGGATATTTTATATCCTTAATTACTACTTGGTGAGGTGGAAACTCTATGGTTTTAACTTCACCTGAATGAGTGATTTGATATACTGATAGAAGGTTGGAAGAAATATTTGGAACGCATAATAAATTATTGAAATGACCATTATCTACCTGAATTGTTTCATACCCTACAACACTAAGAGATCTATCATCACCAACAAATATTTTGTTGGTGTTAAATTCATTTAGAGAAGAAAATATGGCTTTATCCTTATCCATATGATAAGATTCTCTAGAATCAATAAGCCACTCCTTAGAAGAAGAAGTAGAAGTTGTATTGAAGGAGAAAGAAAAAGTAGAAAGTGCATGTCCACGAGAAGAAGAAGAAGTAGTAGAATCTATATTGATGTTGTGCTTCTTCATCGTTGCTTTTAAATCTTCCATCTTCTTAAAACATTTGGATTCATCGTGACCATATTTCGCACAAAAGTTGCAATGTTTGTTTGTCTTCTTACTTTATATTTTTCTCCTTTGTCACCATTAGGAGTGGAATTTGTATGAGAGGGTTTAAGTCCCTTGTTTTTCTTTTTTTTGTGGTGAGGATGTTGCTTCTTACGATTTTTGTATTTATCTTTCTGTTGGGCCACTATGGCTTTGTTGGAGGTACCTGGAATGTTGATCACTCCAATTTTCACAAGGTTATCTTTCTCTCTAATCAAAGCATCAAAAAAAGGACTCAAGAGTGGGTTTTTGAAAATAAGTCCCTAGAGATTTTCTTATGGAATAGAAGGTATATACAAACACTGAGTATGAACTACCAATCTTAGACAGAATAATATATATATATATATATATATATATATATGCAATGCTCATTGTACATCTTTATGTTACACCCTTCAAACAAAACTCTAAGTGTTTTGAACTTAGATAAATAGTCTTCAATGCAAGAAAAATAATTTGTACTTAAATTCATTATCTATTTTTCTATCTGGTGGGCTCGAATAATATTGTGTTTACCAAACACAGACTCAAGTTTTCCTAATATTTATTGGGGGATCAATTCCTTGAAGGTGAAATATTAAATCAGGAGAGATGGACATTCCAATTATTCCATGGGAATCGTCATTCCTATTAATCCATTTGACATACTTGTCATCATCAATGGGTTCTTCTTCTTTTCACAAGGTAATCTAGTACATTCCTTTACTTCTTACTAAATACTCCATATAGGAGTGGAAGTAGTTGGTACTGGAAAGAAAAATATCATTGGGAGAATTCATTTTAAATATATAAAGAATATGGATTTAAAATATGAAATTGATGGTCTGGATGGAAAGATATCAAAAAATTAGGCTGTTTGAAAAAAATGACACTGAAAACTAACTTCAGATGTGAAAGTTGTTCCCTTTTTAAAAAAAAGGCATAAATGGTAACCAAAGACACATGTGGCAAGTAGAAGTTGGTCAACGTGGTGATACCCCTCCTAATAACCTCACTTATAAAATTAAGTTTCTTATGAAGTGACCCACTTTTGTAGAATAAGTGGGGATCAGTTTTACAATGAAGTTACTTTATAAAAGAAAGTTGCATGCAAAAAAAATAACTTTAAAATAAAATATTAAAGCTACTTATGGTGATTCACTTTTATAATTTAAGCGAAATACACTTTACAATGGATGCATGGAATTTTTCAAAAAAATGTAACAAAAGATAGACTTGAAAGAAATACCTCTTACTAGGTAAAGTAACTTTTAACCAGGTGAGCTAGTGCAAAACATATTATATTGTTTAGAAGCAGGATTGTAGGTGTTTTTGTGGAAGAAAACCTTGGAGAGCATGCTCATATAAAACTCTTTTCACACAAGAAAAAAAAATTCTTTTCTCAATGGGAACAAGGGTTAGATCTCAGCTAGTTTACCCAGAAAATTCTTTTCTCATTTACCCATATTGCACAGCGAAGAACATACGTAGACATGGAAACCCTTTGTGATCTATTTCTGGTTTTCCAAGATCACACAAGGCATGGGGAAAAGAGAATATGTAGATCGAAAATAGTAGAAACCTGGAAATAAAAATCATAAAACCAAAAATTTAACTTTGTAAAAATTTAAAAGGGCATATTTAGGCTTTATACATTCAGATCTGGTTGAAATGATTGTATCTTGGGAAAACATAAACCTTTTCAAGTGAAACAAAAAGCGTTCTTGGTTGAAAAGAGTGTTCTAGGTGTAATGGAATAGTCCTCTCAACCTAGAAATGTATGGAAATGGTATAAACAATATATGAGGAAACACAAATTCATGATCTCGATCTACAACAAGAGAGGGTCTTCAAATGCGCTTGGATACCATGTTTGACAACATAGGTATTCAAATAAAGGATAAAAACCTTCAGTAACCACTCACACAACCATATCAAAGATAAACACACTGACACATTGATGTGGTAAAAACCATACTAGGAAACATCCATGACCTGAGCCAACATGGTCACTTGGACCAATTTATCAATGCAAAAGAAAATTTTACAGAGATATTTACAAGAGAGTTTCTCATAATTGATCGTCGAAAAATTACCCTCCATGATATTTAAATAGATATCATGGACCAATAAGGTGCTAAGACACATATCAATGCATTTGTTAAGATCGAGGATAATATGAGTAGTCAGATCACTCTATGTCGGAAACATATCACGACCATCGGATTTCCTAACTATAAATGCATACTAATGCATAATAAATAAACACACTAAGAAACACATGTTTACTTACAGATACATTACACCAAGTTGATCTTAACTAACTTCTAAGTTTCTAAATATCCTAACATCAAGAGGGTCACCACCAAATCCTTCTCCTTTACCTTGACTTGGGACTTCTTTGTTCTTTTTATGTTCCTTATATAATTTTTCCACCATAATTTTCATCTCCAAAAAGGCTTGTCAAAAAATTGCTTCATATTCAAAGGTGTTTCCTTCCTTTTGAGATTCCATTGCTTACATTTGGAATGCATGTCTCAAGCCATTCTTAGGATTCTCCTCTTCAAGTGAACCTTCTCACTGCTTAAGCTTAGACTTGGTTATCATTCAACAACAAAACTTGTGCAAATACAAATCAACATATTACTTAATCCCTGATCAATGTCTATGATACCAAACTTAATTCAAAATTTAGTTTTAAAGGATTTATTTAAAAAAATACTACTAATTCAAATTCTTATAACTATCTTCTCAATTTTTTGCAATTGCATTAAACAAATTCCTTAATGAATTAAAAACCAACATTCAAGGATTGAAATTTTTAAAACTAGAACTAAAAATGCATACATAACTCAACAAACTAATAATGGAGTTCACCCATATGTGCTACGTCTCTGGTTCCACTTTAATAGATGATATGATCCATTAAAAATGATGTAAGCACATCATCTCTATTTTTCTCTAGGAAAATAACAATGGCTTCTTCCTACAAATGAACACAGACTTTTCCTTATTCTCCCAAAGAAGGGGCTCTTTGCTACCAATCCATTCCAAGACCCAAGTCTCTACCTTGTTTTGTTTCCATGGAAAGTAGTGTATGGATGAGGTGTTTCCCTTTTGAATCCCTCCAAATCCAAAGTTCTTAACCCTAACAACATTGATCAAAGGCTATGAGCTCTCCTCCTTCACTCTCTCTCCAATGAATCTACACTCTAGCACATATCTCTTATATCTATACTCAAAAGTCTTCATCCAAAGAGGCTCCACAAATATCTTTTATAGATTTTTTCTCCTCCTAGGAATTTAGGGTTTGAATCTCCTCAATGACATGAGATTTCTTTCTCTGTGATCTGTAAACAACTTCCAATGAGCATATAACTCTATGATCGCATCCTCCACCAATAAAGAGATGGATTATTAGCTTATTGAGAAGCATTATATATATATATATATATATATAAAGGATGGGTAGATCATGCCTTCTCCTCAACTACTTTGGATGGGAAGATGTGGCATGGATAACCTTTGATGTCTCTAGGTTTCAATAATCAGCTCAATAGAACCCCAAAATATCCAATGTACAGTGGTATTATTGATGTGATCCTGCACTTTCTTCATCACACATCATTTTTTTCCACTTTATCTCTACTGTTCATGGGATTTGGGTAACAGATCGGTTGGGGGAATCCTTTTAGACAATACAAAAATGTTTTCTATTAGTTCTCAAGTGAAGAGTAAAGATAAAAGCCATGCTAGTTACGCCTTGTTGGAAATTTTTAAGATTTATTGGTATGGTAAGGTATTTTATGTTGGCAATGGTAATGTTTGGGTTTTGTTCCAATTAAATTGTGATTTAGAAATGAGATATATTGCAGAATATTTTTTTGGATAAATTGTTTTAATTGTTTTGAAATTTTTTCAATGTTGTGAATTGACACTTTATGTATCATCAAGAGATCTAGTTTAGTTTAAAAATATAAAGAATAATCAACTATAAAATTGGTTTAATAAAATATAATAAAAATAATTCTCAAAAAATAATAATAATAAAATATTTATTAAAAANTATTTTTTTTTTTGGATAAATTGGTTTAATTGTTTTGAAAATTTTTCAATGTTGTGAATGGACACTTTATGTATCATCAAGAGATATAGTTTAGTTTAAAAATATAAAGAATAATCAACTATAAAATTGGTTTAATAAAATATAATAAAAATAATTCTCAAAAAATAATAATAATAAAATATTTATTAAAAACTAAATTAACTAAATAATTTAATAAAATTTTATAAACAAAAGATTATATATATATATATATATATATATATATATATATATATATATATATATATATGATCATCATGATGATTAATGTCCACTGATACCAATTGGTCTATTAGACCTTAAGAAGGTAATATATTACTTTGATTTCCTTAAAATTATATTTATATGCTAAAAAAGCATTGAGAGAAGTGTTCCAAGATCACCATAGTTTTGATGACTTAGGTGGTTAGGAAGATTTGTATTGTGGAAAATATTTTTAAAATGGGATCTAATTTGGGAATAGGTAGGGAAATCTAAGAGGAAGTATTTTTAATATTCAACCCTCTCAGTGTCAAAAATATGACATATTATTTCATCTCACGGTGTTTTTGGAACTGTCCAATGCCCAGTTTCACTATGTAACTCATGAGAGTTTGTTCTTATTTTAGCAATGTTGATTTTCTTCTTTGCACTTCTCAAGACTGAGAGGTAATTTTGATCTTTTAAATCAGGGTTGATCACCTCCTTGTAGTATCTTAGTTTCCTTTTATCCTCTAATTCTTTATCACACCACATATTCTCCTTAAATTTAGAAGTGATAATATTTGTAATATTATTGTTATTCTCCATGATGGATTTTTCTTGTATTCCCCAATGATTTAGCCAAGATTTGATATATTTATGTCATCCATTTCTTAGCCCCTAGTGGTTTTGGCTAGATTTTGAAGCAATTTTTGGGAGCCTCTTCTAATCCATCTTGTTTATCTTGTTCCTATAAGTTAGATATCTAGCCATAGAAATGCTCTCGATGGGGGATATGCTTGATTCTATCAGGAGGATATGATAGGGTGTATTTCCGTTAATTTTTATATTATAAGTTATAAAAATATTTTGGATCTATTTTATCTTTCTCCAATATTCTCTAGAGACATTGCAACCCCAAACTTCACATCCATATAAGATAACCAGAGTGACGAGAGTGTGAAAGAGGATTTTTTTTTATCCCAAATCCAAAGGTCCACTAATTTACAATTGTTTTGAATCCCATAATAATTTTTACACCCTCCATTTATCCTTTTATCAACACTATAGTTCCAATTAAGCTTGTGGTGGCTATTTATTCTAAGATATTTGTATGAAGGAACTTCCTCCAAGCTATTGTTGTCATATACAAAAGTATCATAGGTGATCTTTTTGGATTTAATTATCATAAACCTTTTCTTGTTAGTGTTCATAGTCATGCTCTTACTGTAGAATAAGTCCTTGAGGGTTATAAGTTTCTTACCTAGGTCATAGGTAATCTTATCGAGAATAACAATATCATCAACATAAAAAAAAAGGATGATGATTATATTAGTGAGACTCGAGCCAACACAACCTACATCCTCCAAACAATCTTATAACTTATCAATATAGATGTCGAAAAGGGTGGGGGATAGGGGGAAACCTTGCTTGACTCCTATATTACAATTAATTTCTTCCAAACATCCCTCAATGTTCCTAAACTTGGAAATAACTTTATCATATAGCCTTGCTACAACAACCCTTAAATTGAAAGGGACTTTAAGCGCTTCTAACCTATTCCAAATGTTAGTCTTAGGAACAATTTCAAAAGATTTTATAAAATCAACCAAAAAACAAAGGGGATTAGATTTATCATTACAAAACTCCTCTACAATGATCCTAAATGTAAAAAGGTGGTCCACAGTTGAATGGTTCCCTCTAAACACAGCCTGTCCTTTAGCTCTTTTTCCATTACTTTCTAGCCATGTATTGATCTTCTTTTCAAAATATTTACGTATAGCTTAGATAAAATAGGGCTAATCAAAATGGTCCTATAATTAGAGAGATTGATTTTATCCCCACTTTAAAAATAGTTACAATGAGGCTTTCAGTCCAAGGTTTTGGGAAACCTTGCAGGGTAGCTAAATTGAAGAGCTTATGTATGTGAGGGATGAGGATATGTCCTCCAATTTTTAATATTTCAGCTTGGTAACCTTGAATGTCCTTAGATTTTCCTTTTGAGAGATGCTTAACCCCAAACTTAATGTCTTCTATAGAAAACACTTCATCCTTTGTACAACTGTTTGGAATGTTGTCCATGACATTAGGGGATTCGTAAATATTTTTAAGTTAGAAATTACAATCCTTCAAGTGAATTCTACTATTTTCTTTATCTTTACGAGTTAGAATTTGCCTCCATAATTTCTTAGGGTCTATATTAAATAGGCACAAAATCTTCTCTTGCTTTCTATTTATATAGTCTTTTTCTTCCTTCTAATTAAGATTTTTTATCTAGTTATCTTATCATATTTTAATGGATTTTCTAGCAATTTTACATTCACTATGATATTGATCCGGATTTATAAATGGAATGAAATGAAATACATATGTATAACAAGGAAACACACTGAGACACGTTAAAACTTGACTTCTATTAATAAAGAGAACATGTTGAAATTGTAAAATGCAAAATGAAGCAAACTTGCTTGAATGGTGGTAACTTATCCTTGAGAAGACATAAATGAGAAAACCATAAACATAAAACATAAATGAGAAAACCATAATAATCCAAAACCATAACCCCAGGAGATGTGTTGTCCCTAGAACAAGTTTTGTGAAAACGTTGGTCGTGTTTGACCATTTTTTAGACTTTGACAGGCTGGTCGAAGACGAAGCACCCAGACGAAGCAGAGATCACGGGATCTCACCCTTTTTGCAAGTTTTTGGGTTTCTATAACGGGTATGGGATGTCAAACCATGGGTTTTACACATGCTTAAGCATTTTTGTAATGTATAAATTAATAGCTAGGCAATGTAAGAAGCTTCATGTGGCTAAGTGCTAGCCAGTGGCTTTGTGCAAGTAAGAAGTTATGAGTACTTGTAATTGGCTTAGTGAATAACCAGTTGGCTTTGTGCAAGAAGATGTGTTAAGGCTTGCAGAGCTAAGTGCAAGTGATTGCAAGAGTCTTTGTGTAGACAGACTGTGTAAGGCTTTGTGTTATTCAGGAGTTGGCTTTGTGCCTTGACCTAATTCGGGGAAGGAGGATCTGGTGAGGTGCAAGAAGATCTCTTGTCCTTTGTGGAGTGGCTCTATGGCTTACTGCCTGTAAGAA